>CAUYPK010125070.1:0-35078 GCA_963574355.1 Loris lydekkerianus | reverse complement strand
GTTGTTGCTAGTTTACAGTTTTTCTTGAGCAATAAATATTGAAAAGCATTTAACCTACTGATTCCTCAATTATTGTAATTGTTTTGGGTATATATTTTTATTTTTGAAATTTACCAGTGGCTGCTGCATTTTCCACCTCGGCTTATACTCAAGTCACTAAGTTTTCCCAATTTTTAGGGTAAAATTAAGGGGGTCGGCTTATACTTGGGTCAGCTTATACTCAAGTATATATGGTAAGCTTCCATGACAACTGCCTCAGTGGAGAAAGACTCACCCAGCCCCCTGTCCAAGTTTCCAACAGCAACTTCTGGACCAACGCATCATGCCACATGAATATCCACCAGCATTGGCCCAGGTCCTATAACCCGCCCAGGCACTGGGCAAGGTCCAAAGATGTATCCAGGCAGTCACCAATGTCCAGCAACCAGCCTTGCCACTGGATACAGTCCTGTGACACATCTAGGAGCCAGCAAGGTCCTGTGACCCTTCCAGATGCATCCATAGAGAGATATTTGCACATCCCAGTGGCTGAGCTTCCAACAGTGTGGCCTGGAGACCAACCCACCGATCCAAATGAATATCTAACACCACCAACTTAGACTGTGACAACCACAGAGCATCAAGACAGTGCAGAAGAACAGCGGTGTTAGAGACATTCAATGCATCTGCCCCTCCCCCATCAGGTCAGTCCTCCAGAGCAGGACACACAAGCGCTGTCCAGGGTTCTCTCCTCCTTCCCACCAAGTAAGAGACTTCTCAGCAAAGGAGAATAGGTGTGCTGCAAACCTATAAGCCCTAAGGTGAAGAGATTTCAGATAGGAAGAAACCAGCAAAAAAAATTCTGGCAACACTAGAAAACAAGCTAGTTTGACACCCTCAATGATCACAACAGATCTACAGCAGGGGACCCCAACCAAAAGGAAATTGTTAAAGCATCAATTCAGAATATGAATGGAAAAGTAGATGAGTAGAATTGAAGAAAAAGCTGAAAACCAACACAAAGAAGTAAAAAAAATTCAAGACATATGAAAAGTAGAAAAAATTTGCTGAAACTATAGAGACAACATAAGAAAGGCTATAACATAACTTAAATAAATAAGCTATACACTGAGGGATAGGTAAAAGATCCTTTTTCTTTCCAGAAATCTTGTTTTCTGGCCAGACTCGGTGGCTCATACCTGTAATCCTAGCACTCTGGGAGGCTGAGGCAGGTAGATTGCTTGAGCTCAGAAATTCAAGACTGGCCTAGGCAAGAGCAAGACCCCACCTCTACTAAAAATAGAAAAACTAGCTGAGGGTTGTGGCAGGTGCCTGAAAATCCCAGCTACTTGAGAGTCTGAGGCAAGAAGATCGTTTAAGCCCAAGAGTTTGAAGTTGCTATGAGCTATGACATCAGGACACTCTACCTAGAGTGATGGAGTGAGACTCTTTCTCAAAAAAAAAAAAAAAAAAAAAAAAAAAAGGAAAAAATAGAAGCATATTAATTGCTGGATTTAAACTCTACACTGACAGAACTGGACAGATTATTGAAACAAAAAAAGAATAAAGGACTTAAACAGAGCTGTAGGACAAACGGATCTAACATATTTACAGAATATACTACCAGAAACCACTGAATACACATTCTTCTAATCAACACATGAGACATTTTCCAAGATTGAGCATATCTTAGGCCATAAAAGAAATCTCAGAAAATTCCAAAAAATCCAAATCATGCCATCTATCTTCTCAGACAATAGTGGAATAAAAGAGAAATCTACTCCAAGATACACTCAAATCTATGCAAAGTCATGGAAATTAAATAGCCTGCCACTGAATGATCCCTAGGTCAATGACGAAGTTAAGATGGAATCATAAAATTCTTGAACTAAATGACAGAGGTATACCAGCTTTCAAAATCGACAGGATATAGTCAAAGCAGTTCTAAGGGGAAAGTTCCTAGATTTAAATGCCTAGATCAAAAAGACAGAAAGATGATAAATTAACAACCTAATGCCACATCTCAAGGAACTAGAAAAAGAAGAAAAAAACAAACCCAGCAGAAGAAAAGAAATAACCCCCAGAGAAGAATTAAATGAAATGGAAACCATACAAAGGTTCAGTAAACCAAAAAGATTGTTCTTTGAAAGGATAAACAAAATCAATAGACCACTAACCAGATTAACCAGTAATACATTGAGTCATATAACCTCAATTAGAAATTAAAAAGTAGATGTTACAACTGATACCACAGATGTACCTAATATCATCTGTGAATACTATGAAAACCTCTTCACAAACTAGAAAACCTAGAGAAAATGGATAAATTGGACACACAACACCTCACAAGCCTGAATCAAGAATAAATAGAATTCTGAACAGACAAGTAATGAGCAGTGAGATTGAAACAGTATTAAAAATTCTAAGGAAAAAAAAAAAGCCCTAGAAACATTCACAGCTGAACTATACATACCAGACCTACAAAGAAGAACCAGGAGCAATCCTACAAAAACTACTCCATTACAAAGATAAGAAGGAAATCCACTCTAACTCATTCTGTTAATTCAGTACTCTGATAACAAACCCAGGAAAGGACAAAACAAAAAAGAAATATCTCTTATAGACATAAAAATTCTCTATAAAATACTACCAATCTGAATTCAATAGCACATTAAAAAGATAATTCACCATGATTAAGAGGGTTTCACCCCAGGGTTCCAAGGCTGGTTTAACATGCACAAATCAATAAATATGATTCACCACATAAGCAGAAATGAAACCAGAGACCATATGATCATCTCAATAAACACAGAAAAGACATTCAGTTAAATCTAGCACGTTTTTGTGATAAACACCCCCAACAAACTAGGCATAGAAGGAATATACCTCAAAAGTATAAAAGTTGTATATGACAAACCAACACCTAAAATGATAGAGAATGGTGAAAAATCGAAGGTTTTCCTCCAGAGAACTGAAATGTAACAAGATTATGTCACCACAGTTTGGAAGTACTAGCCAGAGGAATTAGGGCAGAGAAGGAAATTAATGTTCAAATCAGGAACGAGGAGGTCAAACTACCTTGGTGATGATACGATCTTATATCTAGATAACCCTAAAGACTTTGATAGAATTGATAAATTCAGCAAAATCTCAGGGTACACAGTCAGTGTACACAAATCAGTAGCATTCCTTTACACCAAGAACAGTAAAGTGGAAAGTCAAATCAAGGACCTAGTACCAAGCACAATAGCTACAAAGAAAATAAAATACCTATAAATATAGTTAGCCAAGGAGGTGAGTGATCTCTATAAGGAGAACTATAAAACACTGAGGAAAGAAATTGCAACTGACACAAATGGAAAAACATCTCCTGCTTGTGGATTAGTGGAATCAACATCATTAAAATGTCCTTCCTGTCCAAAATGATTAATAGATTGAAAACAATCCCCATCAAAATACTAGCATCATATTTCACAGATCTAGAAGAAATAATCCTAAGCTTCATTTTGGAACAAAAAAAAAGCCCAAATACCCCAAGAAATCTTAAGCAAAACAAACAAATCTGGAGTCATCATATTACCTTAATACAATTTGTAATACAAGACCGTCCTAACCAAAACAGCATGGTACTTATGTAAAAATAGAGACAGACCAATGGAACAGAATAGAGAACTGAGAAATAAAACTTATCTACCTACAACCAACTGATCTTCAACAAAGCAGACAACATACACTGGGGAAAGAAAACCCTATTCAATAAATGATACTGGGAAAATTGGACAGCCTTGTGCAGAACGATGAAACAGAACCCCTATCTCTTGCCATATACAAAAATTAATTCAAAAGGGATTAAAGACTTAACCTATTAGGCACGAAACTATAAAAACCTTTATGCAAATATTAATGGCAGCTTTCTTTATAACCACTTAGTTGTCCTTTACTGAGTAAATGGATAAGCAAAATCGGTACAGCTATATAATGTAGTACTATATAGTGATTAAAAACAAGGCGCTGTCTATCCACAGTGTCATGGATGAATCTTAAATGCTATTGTTAAATGAAAAAGGCAAGTCAGAAGAGGCTACCTACTATCTGATTCTAGTTATATGCCATTCTGGTCAATGTTAAACTATAGAAATTTTAAACAGCAATTAGGGAGGAGGATTAAATACTGGAAGCAGCTTGGCACCCATAGCATAGTGGTTATGGTGCCAGCCACATACACTGAGGCTGGTGGGTTCGAACCCGACCCTGGCAAGCTAACTGCAACTGTACAACTGCAACAACAACAAAAAAAAAAAAAATAGCCAGGCATTATGGCAAGTGCCTGTAGTCCCAGCTACTTGGGAGGCTGAGACAAGAGAATCACTTAAGCCGGAGAATTTGAAGTTGCTGTGAGCTGTGACGCCACGGCACTCTACCTAGACATAGTCAGACTATCTCAAAAAAAAAAAAAAAAAAAACTTGAAGCACAGCGGTTTTTTGTTAGAGCGGTAAAATTATTCCATATGATACTATAATAGTGGGTAAATGACATACATTTGTCAAAACATAAGTTTACAACACAAAGAGTGAAACCACAATATATGCAAAATTTTAGAAATCAGAGAAGCTTGGGGGATCCAGGATGGAATGTAGAATGTAACAAAAGAATTTAACTGTATTACAAATGTGTGAAACATTATCTAAGGGAATAGAGGAAAAATTTACTGATTAAGTAACTTCAGAAATAAATGATGGGAATCTGTGCAGAGCTGTATCTTACAATGTACTCTAGTTGATAAAGTTGCATCCGGTGGAGGTGGAACTTAATTCTGAAACCACTAAACATGTATACTGGAATTGAATAATTAAGTAAAATTTCTCATTGTGGGAATGGGACGTTATAGGTAAGAAAGGGGAGGAAGATGGAATGATTGGTATGGGGAAGAGGACAGATGAGTGAGGAAGGCATTCCAGACAAGAAGCATATCCCAGGATGGAAATAGAAGTATAAGAGCCATAGTGAGGAAACCATGTTGGAACAGATGGTTTATGTAAGGCAGTGCTTTTCATATCGTTTTCTGATGCGCCCCCACAGAAGCTGGTTGGCAAGGGTGAGAAGAGGCATTGGAAAGCTTTAAGCAAGGGAGTGTTGCAGGTATATTAGAAAGATTGATGGGTGGTGCCTGTGGCTCAAAGAGGTAGGGCACTGGCCCCATATGCCGGAGGTGGTGGGTTGAAACCTAGCCCTGGCCAAAAACTGCAAAAAAAACCCCATAAATAAATAAAAAAATAACAACAACAACAACAAAAAAGATTGATCTGGCAGTGGACAAAGAGGAATGTGTTGGGCAACTATTCAGTAAGCCCAGTAAGGTGGCATGAGCCCAAATGTCCTATTGGCCATGTGTTTAAAAATAAAAGGGGAGGATGGATGCATGTACTTTTATTAAGGAAGAGCCAACAAGACTGAATTACACCTTGAATGAATGCTGCCTTCCAGGGAAAGGAGGCATCAAAGACTCATCCAATGAGAGAAATGAAGAATGTCATGTTGATTTTAAATCTGGTGGTACTAAATTGTATGGGAATATGGTAGATAAGATTGCCCAAGTTCTAAAAGGAAATACAAATGAATTAAAATTATTGACATGTAAAAATATAATGATGATAGCTAACTATGGAATTATACCTAACGCCAACAATGAGGATGAACACCACAGCAGGCCTGGGAATCATGTTCTAGTTTACACCTCAGTTTTTAAGGTTAGTTGTTTTCTTAGAGGCCTCTAAGCTGGTGGGATGTAAGTTAAATCAAGAAGCCCTAGGCTCTGTGGCACAGCTGAAAATCCCATACTCAGAGTCTAGCAGCTGCCACTTCTGGTGAAGCAGTATTCACAGAGTAGTATTGTTAGGGAAGGTAGATGTTAATGTTGTGGCTTCTTGATGTGAGGTTAACAACACTTGGTGACATAAGCCACAATCAGGGTTAAAGAAGGATAAGGATGTAAGCAGGGATGTCCAACCTTTTTTCTTCTTGCCACAAACTAGAAGAGTAAGGGTTGCCTTGGGTCACACTTTAATTACACAAAACACTAACAAAAGTTGATGAGCAAAAAAGAAAAGGTCGTGGCAGCAGGTTGGACAACCCTAAGGGATACGGAAATCACCAGGTATCTACTGACCTTTCCATTAAAAAAAAAATGAATAAATATGCTATAAATGAACTAAAAATATAGAGAAATACAGGCATTTACTTGCTCTCGGTGTAGGAAAGGATTAATAGAAACGCAAATAGTTATTTAATATAAAATTTCACAAATATACATATGTACATTTCTGCAAACTTTGTAAATAAAATCAAAGGATTACACTTACCATTCTGGACAACATGGTGAGATCCCATCTCTTTTAAAAATAAAAATTAATTAAAAATTAGCACGGTGGTTTCCATCTGTAATCCTAGAGTACCCATCTGTGATCCCAAGAGTTCAAGACTATCTTGGCTGATAGAGCAAAACACTGTCTCAAAACAACAAAAACCCGGAAAGAAACCATGGTAGCCTACAAAAATATTAGTTAACTATAAAATAGACAAAAAGGACTACTACTCCAGAACAAGAACAGTTCATGTCTAGATCTTAGTTTCAAATACCATTTCCCAAAAGAAAGAACAAGTGTTCCTTGGAGAAATGGATGAGTCTAGGAGTGGGACAGGAAATATGGAAGATAAGCCTGGAACATCTTACAGTGCCAGAAAGTTAAGAAATGCCCAGATCAGAATAAAAACAATAATGGAGGTATAACAAAGGGACAAAGGAGCCAAATGAAAAAGATCCCAATGATCAAGTCTGGAACAATTTGAGCAGCAAAATAAAGTAATACTGGATTATAATGCAAAGTATAAAATAAATATTCATGAGTTCAAACTGATATAAATAAATGATTGGACAGCCTGAATAAAAAAAGAGACCTCGTTTCTACTAAAAATAGAAAAACTAGCCAGGCATCGTGGCAGGCACCTGTAGTACCAGCTACTTGGAAGGCTGAGGCAAGAGGATTGGTTGAACCCAGGAATTTGAGGTTAATGTGAGCCATGATGCCATGGCACTCTAGAATGGGGCAAGAGAGTAAGGCTCTCAAATAAATAAATAAGTAGAAGAGAATAGGCAAAGTCTCAATAAGTCTCAAATAAATAAATAAGTAGAAGAGAATAGGCAAATCTCTAATGCAAAAAAAAATTCAAATAATTTATGTTGGTACTCTGCCTTCTAGGAAGCAGAGCATAACTCTTCACTTATTAGGTATACTGACTTCCTGTCAAAAAATATGGAATGAAAAGCTGGGAAGGGGTATTAATCACTTCACCTGACATATCCTACTTCAGCCAAGTGATCCAGGTTAACATCAACAGTGATAAATTATGTTGATAATTATGTACGCGTCATGTGTGATGAAACTGGTAAATCATCTTTGTGATAATCCTCCCCCAAACCCATGTCCTGTTGTCTAACTATAAGAAAGACAATCAGATAAACCCTAATTCAGAGACATGTTAAAAAATACGTAACTGGCACTCCTCAAGCCTATCAAGGCTGTCAATAATCAGACAGACTTGACAATGTTTCTGAGGAACTTGGGAAGACATGATGATTAAATGAAATGTGGTAAATGGATAAGATCCTAGAAAAGAAATGAGACATTATGTGAATACCAAGCAAATCTGAATAATATATGAACTTTAATAATGGTCTATTATTATTAGTTCATTAATTGTGACAAGAATAGGGGAAATGGTATGGTACATATGGGAACTATCTGTATTACCTTCATAATTTTTCTGTAAAACTATAAAAATTTTATTTTAAAAAAGTTATAGACTTTGTGACGTCAGTTCCAATTATTATATCTTCTAAACAAGACATTCAACCTCTACAGAGAGAAAGCTATATATAGAAAGATATAATATAGCCACAAGACAAACATACTCTTAGAAATATAACATTAACTCCAAAAGTACAGTTCATATCCAAAATGCCTGAGTCGCCCCAGGAATGCCTTATGTAGCTGCATTGTTGTTTTTAATGCAGAATCCAACCAAGTCACACTGTACTTAGTTGTCATCTCTTTTTAATCTCTCTAACACAGAACAGTTCTTTCAAGATGATGGAGTTTAATGCTGCTTCTTTTCAATTGATAGATGCACTACTTTCAGTTAATCGCTTTATATATAAGAGCAGAAAACATAGCAAAGTCAAGATCAGTTGAGACTTTACCCTTTCTCATGTCCAATCATGCAAATCCTGCCTTTCATGAAATGAATGATTCTTCCTAAAAGACAGGGGGCTCCATAGTGCCAGCCAGCCAATCAACATGTAGCTTTTGTGCTGTAATTACTGATGTCAGAATTAAATTAGGTTGTGGTGTAGTTCTTATGGCATGTGTTTGTTTCTTTTTCTGTTTAGTTGTCCAATATAGAAATAAAGTTCCCACTTTTTTTTTTGTAGAGACAGTGTCTCACTTTACCGCCCTCTGTAGAGTGCCATGATGTCACATGGTGCACAGCAACCTCTAACCCCTGGGCTAAGGTGATTCTCTTGCCTCAGCCTCCCCAGCAGCTGGGACTACAGGTGCCCGCCACAATGCCCGGCTATTTTTTGTCGCAATTTGGCTGGGGCCGGGTTTGAACCCGCCACCATCAGTATATGGGGCCGGCACCCTACTCACTGTGCCACAGGCACCGCCCAAAAGTTCCCACTTTTTTGATTTTCTTTTACTAGGAAAATAGACTGCTTTGTCAGTTTTGACCATCTCAAGAGAACATGGGGAATATTTTTAAAATGCTTTTACAGTGCTTAACTTTTATGCTCTAGTTGTAACATAATTCCTGTTGTTTGCTCTCCAAAATAAGGAGACCAAACTTCCTTTTCAGCCTCATTATTTAAAGACTGTAACATTCAGGGTGCCTATGAGAGGAAGGAGCACTCTTAACATAAAGAGAGTTTGTTCTAGCTGTAGGGTGTGGCATGGGAAGAAATTACTGAATGGAGATACTGGAAGTACTAGAATAATCTGAATGAATGCAATGAGGGAAATGGTTTAAGAGAAAAGAAAATAGACTTTCAGTTCCCAAATCATCACAAATTCAGTTTTAATAAAAGCAATTTGAGTTCATTGATGTATCCCTAAGGATAGAAAAAAGTGCCTTGGCACATAGAATGCCATCAGGAATATCTTTTTTTTGTTTAATTTAGAAGAATTAAAAGATTGTTTGGAAACAAATTTTTAAATGCACCTCCTAAAGGGTTGTGCTCATTTGTGAAGTGACTATAGGCATGAATGTTCTATGGAAAGACTTGGCAGAAATTTTAAATAAGAGTTCAGTTTTGGGAAGTTCATTTCATGGTCATGTGGTTCTGAATGAATTTCACAGAATAGGGTGAATCCATGTTTCTGGCTTTCCTTACTCATCCCACCTTTAGTTTGTGTATCGGGACGTATTTTAGGAGAGGAAATATCAAAATTGGATTGCATATGATTTTTCTTCACCAGAAGATTAAAAACAAACAAAAAAAAACCTTAGATTGCAATTGAATTTTCAAATTATCTTTAAGTCAGTAGGGCTAATGGTAAGTTCAGATTTTACAAAGCCTGTGCTTAAGATGCTAAAAAACGTACATAGTTCCTCTGAGTTAAACTCGGGAGTCAAGAGTTGGTCAGATGATACCAGTAATTCTTAATTCTTTTTTTTTTTTTTTTTTTTTTTTTTAGAGAGACAGTCTCACTTTGTTACCCTCAGTAGAGTGCTATGGCGTCACAGCTCACAGCAACTCCAGCTCTTGGGCTTAGGCGATTCTCTTGCCTCAGCTTCCTGAGTAGCTGGCGTCCGCTATAATGCCTGGATATTTTTTGTTGCAGTTTTGTCTAGGCGGGGTTTGAACCCACCACCCTTGGTATATGGGGCCAGTGGTACTCACTGAGCCAGAGGCACCACCCCATTCCATATTCTTAACTCCTTGGAATATAGCTACTTAAACAGTTCAATAAGAATGGGAGAATGTAATGAATGTTGATTAAAGATACAGATATTCCTTTATGTAGATAATAAAAAATGGGCCTCATATATCTTTTTTATTTTTTATTTTTTATTTTTTTTTTTTATTTTTATTTTCTCCAGATATCTTTTTTATATGACAGTTGCAGGTGGCTCACAATTACAATTACTAGGTTAACTTCTGTATGTTATCCTCATTAAACTTAATATTGGAGATCTGCTATAAGCTTTCCCTTGTATTATGTACAAAGTACAAGTTTTGTGTGGGGGGGAGCTTTTTCTGGTATAAAGGAAAGAGTGCAAGTCTTGAAATTCAAAATTCTATGTATATATTATGATACTTGCTGAGTATAATTCATAAAATCCTTAATCCCACTGAGCCTTACTTTTATCATCTATAGAAATAGAACAGTAACACGTACCCCACCTATGAATTTCTCGTTTGTAGTGACAATCAGAATGCAAATGTGGCAACTGGTACACTGTGGAATGCTGTAGATTATAGGGACCATCGTCGTTGTTTTTTTAACTATATGAGCCATTCTCTAGAACTCTACACATAGGGTGCTGAGTTACTTGAGTATTTCAAAGGTTTGTAGCCCTTGATTCTACATTTACTTTGTACCAAGTTCAGCATTTCTTTAAATATTTTTCTGTGGTTGGGGAATACCACATAGTAGGCCCTTGTGGTAGGATTGAGTAGGGCATGGCTAAGGAGAAAGGGTAAAAGGGATGAGGAAGTTAAATCTGAATTGCCATGGTTTGATTTTTACCCATAGTTTTATCTTTAGCTTTCCTTTTGGAGTAGAAATTAGAAGCTCTGGAGTAAAATTAGAAGGTTAGCTCTGACAACATGAAAATTCCAAGCTTCATACATAGCTCTTGGTGACTATTATGAAAACGTCTATAAAGTCTTTCAAAGGAATTCTCACTGTCTTTTTCTCTCCTGGGTGGTTTTAAACTTGTATACTTAGTTACTATGTTTAGAATTCAGGATTTGGGTTTTTTGAAGGCTTTTGACCTTTTCTTCCTGTTTGTAATTTTCATATTTTTCTTTAAGGTTATAGCCACTTAGCCATTGTTTTACTAAATGGGAACTGTCTGCTAACAGGGAATTTTAACAACAAATGCTTTCTTAATATTTGTATAGGAAAAAAATTACATTTTATTTTACCAGTGATCATGCATGAACTTTTGCTACCTGCTTAAACAGTGTCAAAATGAGTCATGTAGGATGTTTATCACATGGGGAATATACTGAGATAAGTTGGTCAGTATTAGACATTATAATGCTCTTAATCCTTTGGCCTTAAGCAGGCACAAGTTGATTATTTTCAAAGATGTATTAAATTGTTGTCATTTTAGTTTACTCTGTTTAAAACTTTTTCTTTTTCATGATCTCTTTTGTTTTGATATCTTGAGACTAGAAAAAGTCTAGTTTAAATTTAAAAATCTGTTAAATTTTAAAGAAATACTCAAGACTAGAAAAAAAATCAGCAAAATTTGTTTTAGCATTCAAGTAAAGAATAGAGTTTGGCAAAAAGTCAATATAACTTACATAGCTTAATCACTTTCAGGTTGCCTTTAAAAATCCAGTTAGACTGAAACCAGTTTACCATTCTGAATACATCTTGCTTTATCATAATCTGTTTTAATCCAGAGCTAAAGTAAGCATAATATTGTTACACCTTAGTTTGTTGAAAATGCAGAACTTAGAAATTCAGATTCTTGGGCCCTCCTGCCGAAGATTCTCCTTCCCAGGAGTTTCTTACATAGATCTGGGAACTAAAATTGTCTCAGGCACTTATTAATTCCATTTATCTTTTATTTATGAGTTTCCTAAGAAAGATTTCCTCTGGGGGAGAAAAATCAGGAAACCATTGTTATAAAATAGACTATTTGTAGAATTCCTTATTAAGATGCTGATTGTTATTTTTTAAAATTAGGTCTGCATTAATGTTAGAAAACTAATATTCAAACAGAATTGAAGTGAGCAATAAATAATGTTGCCCTCTTTCTCTTTCGTAATCTTGCATGAAGCCATTGTTAAATTTGGTTGTCAAGATGGGCCACCTTTTTGATTGCACTAGATTCTGTGTATTTCCCCCCTATGCATAGTGTTCTGTTGTCCTCCTGATAGAAACATACTATGGTTTTCTTTGGCTAAAACACATGGAGGCAGTGATACGCTGGTAATGTCTAACAACTGGGGGAAAGGGAACTAATTCATATAATTTGCTAATTTCCATGATGTAATAGTCCTTACAATAGCCTATTTCAACCTACTAATGTGACCTCACTAAATGTGGAGCTGGTAAGTGATGGAACAGCATACTTAGTATTTGTACCATACACATGTTACAGAACTTCAAGGTTTTAGTAAAATGTAGCAAAATAATTAGTAGTAAAATTAGGAAATGGTAAGTTTTTGAGTTTTTACATTTCTTTGTTTTTAGCATGTTTTATATCTATAAATTATTTACTGTACAGATATCCAACAAACTGTATCCTTATTCTTTGGGAAAAATCATTGTTTCAAAATAGTAGATTTTCACTTTACATTTTCTACCTTATTCTATTGTTTAAATTAATTACCTATGTTAAAATTATGAAAAACAACACTGGTATTAGAAAAGCTTGCCAGATGATTTTGATGTGTGGCTAAGTTGAGAAACCACCGGTGTTTCTTAGTCACAGCTACCTAAACTGAAGTTTTCTTTCTTGGTTGAGTGACACATTAAACTGAATTTTGTGCTTTAATTGCACTGACTACATTTTAACTATGTCTGTTACATTATCTTTTTTCAAATAATTTGAGAATTTTTTTTAATCAACTGGATAGGTTAAATTTTATTTACTTATTGATTTAATTATTTTGGGGGGGGAGACAGAGCTTCAAGCTGTCGCCTTGGGTACAGTGCTGTGGCGTCACAGCTTGGATTCAATCTTGATCCAAACCTCTAATTCCTGGGCTTAAGAGATTCTCTAGCCTCAGCCTCCCAAGTAGCTGTGTCTACAGGTGCCCGCCACAATGCCCAGGTATTTTTTGGTTGTAATTGTCATTGTTGTTTGGCAGGGCCGGGCTGGATTCGAACCCACCAGCTCTGCTGTATGTGGCTGGTTCCTTAGCTGCTTGAGCTACAGGTGCCGAGTTAAATTTTAAAGAAAAACTTGAGACTAGAAAAAGTCTAGTTTAAATTTAAAAATCTGTTAAATTTTAAAGAAATACTCAAGACTAGAAAAAAAAATCAGCAAAATTAAAGTCTGATTATACAAATATAAATAAGCCAGTCCTGAGGACTACCATAATTGAAGAGTTGAACAACAAATTTGACTCAGTTTCCTGGCAATCTGTGAATTAAAAAGAAAAAGAATAATATAATTGTTTTCAGATAGAAGAGTGGGCATCATTTTTTCAAAGAAAGCTAAACATTGCATTGTATTGAATTCCAAAGTAAATGTCCCATGAAATTTCATTTATGGAGATACTACTATGACAGTGCCATATTTCTCTGCTACTTAGAGGTTTCGTGTAGTGGTTTCTTATTATATACTTCACACACACACACACACACACACACACACACACACACACACAAAATCAAGAATGTAGTATGACTTTTTCCCCAAAGGAGATAGGTAAAATAGTTTGGGAACATAACCTGGTGATCAATCTTGATCCAAAGTTAGGATGATATCACCTAGAAGAGTAAAGATTTAGAACAAGAATGGCAAAGATGGGCTCAGTGCCTGTAACTCAGTGACGAGGGTGCCAGCCGCATACACCAGAGCTGGCAGGTTCGAATCCAGCCTGGGCCTGCCAAACAACAATGACAACTACAACCAAAAAATAGCAGATGCTTATAGTCACAGGCCCTCTACCAAGGGTGACACAGTGAGACTCTGTCTCAAAAAATAAGAATGGCAAAGATGACAGATAAGTCTATTAGCTCCTATCCTTTGTTAGGTGTCTGAGACCCAGAGTCAGCAACAAATGTAGTGAATGATTAGCAGTCTCTGTCTTGCTCGTAGAAATGGGGAGTAGTGGTTACCTCTGTGTGTTTGCCATCCTTACTCCAGGATGGTTTTAGGCAGCATCTCTTATGTTAACTAAATTAGAAATGGAATTTATATTATTTGAAAAGTACCTGGAGTATTGTATTTTGTGTTGCTCTTCAGAGAGTATATATAAGACATATTTATGTTAATTGTGACTAATTCATCCTAGGGATCCTAATACATCTGCCTTCCATCATTCTGATGTGTGATCCTATAATTTATTTTGTATGTAATATAGCTATACAAGTTTAGTTAATCTCTAGTCTCATTGAGATTTTTTTTGTCCTTTAATAAAGAATCATAATTATAATTATTTTGTTTGTGAGCATGATTCTGAAAGCAGCAAAATAAGGAGAATTTGCCAAGTAATTCCTGTATGAGTATGGTCATATTATAGATTAGTAGCAATGAATTATTTGTTATATTTATTCCTAACAATCTACAATTTTTAATTCTTTTATAGTATTTAAAGAAGGAATTTGTAAACATAAAATTTTTGGAAATTTTTAAGGGAGATTTTAACTAGTTTAGAAATTAAATGTTAACACTAATAATTATAATATCTGGAGATCTTTTTCTTTTAGGAATGATTTATACACTGCATGATTGTTCTAATCCATGTCTTACTATGTTAGAAACACAGTTCATCTTTTGAAAAAAGTACCTGATACCTACTAACTCTTCTACTTTATTCACCTGTTGACTTCTTATTCTATTTAAAAAGAATAGTCTTTAAAAGGGCATTCTCATACATTCCTAGTAAGAATATAAATTGGCTTACCCTTCTAAAGACCAGTTTGGCAATATGTATATCAAAAACCTTAAAAATTTCAGACACTTATACCTAGTTATTCCACTTCTTGAAAAATGTCATTAGGAAATGAGCAGAAATTGTTAAGTGTAGATTCTGGAGTTGAGAGGACCTAATTTTAAATCCAGCCAACAAACCCCCAAGTTGTATGACATTGGTCAGTTTCTTCTTTAAGCCTCAATTTTTGCATCTGCATAATAAATTTTAAAATAGCACCTAACTCCTAGGTGTCGTGAAAATTAATGGAGTAATAGTCATAAAGTGCTTGACTTTTATGAAGTGTCAATACAGTAGAACCCCTGTAAGTTGACTACCCAAGGGACTGCAGCACAATGGTCACCTTACGAAGTGATGAACATAAGGAGTGAGGCCCACTGTACGGATGCCTACATGGTGCATGTCTAGTCTGTGAAAATTAGGTCAACATAAGGAAGGTAGTCAATGTAGGGAGGTGGTCATCTCCCTATGGAAGTTCTATTGTAATTGCTGTTTTTACGATAGTAATCATAGAAAGATCACAATAGCATTAGCTGAAATAGTAGACAAAAAGGAAAGGATTTGAATGATTTTCATTTGTATGAAACAGTACTATACCATGTAATTGTTAAATGTTTTTTGTTTGTTTTTTTTAAACAGTCTCACTATGTCGCACTTGGTAGAGTACCATGGTGTCACAACTCACAGCAACCTCAAATTCTTGGGCTTAAGCAATCCTTTTGCCTCAGCCTCCCAAGTAGCTGGGACTACAGGTGCCTGGCACAATGCCTGGGTATTTTTTAGAGATGGGGTCTTGCTCTGGCTCAGGCTAGTCTCGAACCCGTGAGCTCACCTGCCTTGTCCTCCCAGAGTGCTAGGATTACAGGAGTGAGCCACTGTGCCAACCTAGAAAAGTTTAAATCAGTTTTTTGTATGAAATGATGGTAACTTTTATGCTTTGATACTAGGATTTCTAATATTTAGACCATTCTTGCTAGTTGCTTTGGAGACTACTTGCCTTTAAACATGCCACAGTTTTCTAAAACAATTTGGTAACGGATGTGTTGTATTTTAATATCTGTCTAGAAAATAGCTATTTGAAGTATTTTCCATATATGAAAAATGATTGCAAGGACCACCTCCTCATAATGCACTCTAATAAATAGTTCGGTTTTTGTTGAGTTTTCCCCCCCATTTTTTAAATGGCATAGATTTTTCAACATAGCCAGTATTCACACATTTCAGAAGGCAACCTTACCTTAGTGAGGGTGAAGGGTATCTTGAGTATTTTGGCAGTTCTCCCTTTTTAGACAGAAATAAAACGAAGAGGAAATGAGTAACTATTTCTTTCTGCTTCTAAACTGCAATAATATTCAAATTTATGGGTGAATAAAACAAATATTTCCTTTATGAGCTCTGCATTTATCTTGTAGGTGGCCTTCTAAAGCATACTTTATTTGATTTTATACATTGTGCTCATACTTTGGCTTTGCGCCCAACCTCCCAGGTTGCAAACATCTACAGTAGACCCCAGTGGTAAAGAAAGCAACCTAGAAAATATTATAGATGCTAATAATAAATAACTCAATAATATTCACAGTAGAGTAGCAATAAATTATAATTTTAATAGTGATGATTCTTAAAAATTGTCTCACAATTGCTTAAGACCTTTATCCTTTCTCATGTTCCAAGTGAAATACATTATTATTTTCTCCTCTTACAAGAGAGAAGTGTTATGGGTATTCTCTTTATTTGTTTAAATTTATTCAACACAAAGGTTAAAAAAGTAAAGGCAAAGAGGCTGGGTGTGGTGGTTCATGCCTGTAATCCCAGTATTCTGGGAAGCTGAGGCAGGTGGATTGCCTGAGCTCCCAGGTTCGAGCCTAAGCCAGAGCAAGACCCAATCTCTAAAAATAACTGGGCAGTGTGGTGGGCACTTGTAGTCCCAGCTGCTTGGGAGACTGAGGCAAGAGAATCACTTGAGCCCAGGAATTTGAGGTTGCTGTAAACTGTGATGTCATGGCACTCTATCTAGGGCAACAAAGTGAGACTCTTAAAAAAAAAAGTAAAGGCAAAGTACCTGTATGTATAGAAACAACTAGTAGCAAATCCTTATGATATGGGAGAAAATTATCTCCTTTGAAGCTGGTTATATACATTAAAAAGATGTCAATCAAAAATAGAGCAAACTAAATGCAAAGTGACTAGTCCTAACAAATTCTTCTAAGATTAAAAATAAAAGTTACTTAGAAGTTTATGGAGGGAAGTTGAATCTGGAAGAAGAATACAGATTTCATTGAAGAGGAAAACAAGGAAGAAAAGAAGAAAAGGATGGGAAGAAAGACAAGAAGAGAGGCAGGCAAGAAACATACACTCCATAATTAAAGTAGAGATACAAGAGGCGTAATGAGGAAACCATATTGGAACAGATGGTTTATGTGAGGCAGTGCTTTTCATATCATCTTCTGATGCGCCCCCACAGGAGCTGGTTGGCCAGGGTGTAAGGAGGCCAGCTGTTGGAAAGCTTTAAGCAAGGGAGTGCCGCAAGAATATTAATAAGATTGATTGGACAGTGAGACAGAGAAGAATGTGTTGAGAAACTAAGAAGTCCACTGAGGTGACCTGAACCCAAATGTATTATTTGGTATGAGTCTGAAAATAAAATAAGAGGATGGATGCCTGTACTCTCACCAAGGAAGAGCCAGTAAAACGGGGTTACATATTGGATGGGTGATACCTTTCCAGGAGAAGGAACAGTCAAAGGCCTATGCTGTCAGAAAAATGGAGAATCTCATGCTGCATTTAAATCTGGTGGTACTAGGCTATATAGGAATATGGAAGATAAGACTTTGTGTCAAAAAAGAAAAAAAAAAAAATATATATATATATATATATAAATGTAAAGGCTTTGTGTCCAAGTTCTAAAGAAAAATGCAAATGAGTTGAAATTCTTCTTCTTATTTTTTTTTTTTTTTTTTTGAGACAGAGTCTCACTGTGTTGCCCTTGCTGTGGCATCACAACTCATAGCAACCTCAAACTCTTGAGCTTAAGCGATTCTCTTGCCTCAGCCTCCCAAGTAGCTGGGACTATAGGTGCCTGCCACAATCCCCAGCTATTTTTTGGTTGCAGTTGTCATTGTTATTTAACAGACCCAGGCCGAGTCGAATCTGCCCACCTTTGGTGTATGTGGCTGGCGCCCTATTCACTGAGCTACAGGTGCCAAGCCTGAATTGAAATTATTAACTTGAATATGTAAAGTATAACCCTGATGGCTATCACTAACCTAGTGCCACCAGTGAGAATGAACACACAGCTGGGAATTACGTTCTTATTTACACCCTAGTTAGTTGCTTTCTTAAAATTCTTTAAACTGGAAAGTCCCTTTGTCAGGAACAGCAGTGGGGTGCTAAGTTGAATTGAAAATCCCCAGGACTGTGGCACATCAAAAAATTTTATATCCGTAGTCCAGGGTTTGGCACTTCTGATGAAATTGCATTCACAGGGTAGTACTGTTAAGTAAGGCAGAGATTCTTAATGATGTGGCCTCTATTTGGTAAGAATAAAATTCCCAGTGGAAGACTTGGTACTGCTTCTTTGATTTAGTGACATATACCCCAAACCTCTATAAACAAGTTACCAGGTAATTCATGATGGGTAGCTAAAAAAAGAAGTCAACTGGAGTTTACTGCCATCACCACCAGAAAATAAATAAATAACTACAGAGGGTGCAAAAAATATGTACACACATTTTAAGGAAAAAGAAACTGTATTAAAGTTGTAATATTCGGGCAGCACCTGTGACTCAAAGGAGTAGAGCGCTGGTCCCATATGCCAGAGGTGGCAGGTTCAAACCCAGCCCTGGCCAAAAACTGCAATAAATAAATAAATAAAATGGAGATAATTTATTAAAAAAAAGTTGTAATACTCAATATATACCATAACAAAAGATGAATACAAGTTTTTGACTTCTGTAATTATAAGAGGTGCTTAAATGGTTACCATCAGTGACCAAACACTTTGACACTGACACTTCCTTTTGACACTTCCTTGTTTTTTTTTTTTTTTTTTTTTTTTTGAGACATTCTCACTATGTCCCCTGGGTAGAGTGCCATGACATCATCATAGCTCACAGCAACCTCCAACTCATGGGCTCAAGAGATCCCCTTGCCTTAGTCTCCCAAGTCCAGGTCTGTTGTGTAAACCACCAAATCTACGACATTTTGTTATGGTAGTAGCCCTAGCAAAGTAACACAATATGCATGCATCTCAGCACAGATTATAAACAAAAGCCGAAGGTAACAGTAACTTAAAAAAATATTGATTAAAATACCCAAAGAAGGACCTAGAATGAACAACACTCCAGTAGTTGCCCATCTAAACCCCATCTCTAAAACTATAGCCAGATGTTGTGGCAGGCGCCTATAGGCCTAGCTACCTGGGAGACTGAGGCAAGAGGATCACTTGAGCCCAAGAGTTTGAGGTTGCTATGAGCTGCAGTGCCAAGGCACTCTATCCAGGGCAACTGAGACTCTATCTCCAAAAAGAAAAAAGAAAAAAAGATGGTATCTGTAATTGGTAACATATAGGAATGTAAAATGGAAGAGCCTTTCTGGAGAGCATTTTTGTAGTAGGTAAAAAATGTGTATACCCTTTAAAGTTGCAACATCACAACCAGGAAATGATTATCCGTGTTGATAATCAGTTTTTGCACTGTTAGGTACAATAGCAAAAACTCAGAAGTTAACTAAAAGCTTGTAAGTATGGGACTGTTTAAATAAAAAGTGGGCATTTCGATGTGCAATACGATGTATACATTAAGAATAATACCATGGAGTAACATGTGAAGACAAAAATACTCCATCATATGTCACATGAAAACATCAACAGTGTCTATATGTTTGTACATTAATTAATAGCATTAAATTAACTCCTGTTAGTGATTGAAAGTTGTAACTACTTACAGAGTTACTTTAGTGTGTCTTATGATTAATACATCAACTATTATTTTGTGGCTCACAAAATAATATTATATGTGTAATAATTATTATATGTGTAATTAGAGCCCAATGCTTCTGAAACTAGTAAAAGACCAAGTTTTTTTTTTCCACAAATTGTGTGTGTTTATGTTTTAGCATACTACCCATAGGTGAAAAATGGAATTTGTGTGCAATAGTACATTTAATATTGCCTGTGGTTATCTGGTAGGATTGGGGCTATTTTTATTTTATTTCTAGTGATTTCCTACATTTTCCAAGTATTTAAGGAACCACAGAATATTTGTTGTAATGAGAAAATGTTTTAAAAGTCAGCTCTTTCAAAAAAATAAATCTTTATTTCTATGAAACTGCTGTCTAAAATATTAAAATCATCTTTTGTTCCAAAATGTATTTTTACCTTGTTTCTCTGAGTGGATTTAATTTATGCATAAATTTGTATTTACACAAATTTACAGTTACATGTTTTCTTTTGTGTTTTTGTTTTGTTTTGTTTGTGGTGGGGAACTGAGTCTCACCTTGTTGCCCTCAGTAGACTGCCATGGCATCACGGCTCACAGCAACCTCCAGCTCTTGGGCTTAGGCGATTCTCTTGCCTCAGCCTCCCGAGTAGCTGGGACTACAGGCACCTGCCACAACGCCCAGCTATTTTTGTTGCAGTTGCCACTGCTGTGGTAGCTGGCTGGGGCAGGGTTCAAACCTGTTACCCTCTGTATATGGGGCCAGAGCCCTACCCACCGAGCCACAGGTGCCACCCTGTTTTGTTTTGTTTTTTTTGAGACAGAGTCTCACTTTGTCACCCAGAGTGTCATAGCTCACAGCAACCTCAAACTCCTAATGCTCAAGTGATTCTTTTGCCTCAGGCTCCCAAGTAGCTGGGACTTATAGGCACTCACCACAACGCCCAGCTATCTTTTAGAGACAGGGTCTTGATCTGGTTCAGGCTGGTCTCTAACTCATGAGCTCTAGCCTTCAGAGTGTGAGGATTACAGGCATGAGGCACCACGCCTGGCCCCAGTTATGTGTTTTCTAAGTAGTTACTTTCTACGTAAAATTAGGTTAAATTTTCATGAGCTGTTAATAGTGTTGTTGTGTTTGATTAGTTTTCTTATATCTTTTCCTTTTAGGCTGGTGTTTGGAATGCTTTATCCTGCTTATTATTCATATAAAGCTGTGAAAACAAAAAATGTGAAGGAATATGTAAGTATAGTTTTATGAGTTATTAATTCTAGTTTAATTGATAATTGATAGGTAAGGCTAGAAAAACAGTCATTTGTTTTTTTTAAACCACTTGAGTAATGTTTTGGGATAAAATGTGATATCAGTGTGAAGTAGTGAAATTATTCTGTTTACGCTAATTTTGAAGAAAGCCCCAAAGTGTAGTTTCAAAAATAGTTTACTGTCAAGTGGCATTTAATTAAGTATATGGCTCTAAGATGAGTAATCAGATATCTCTTAATTTAGTCCTTAAGTTCAAATATCATGAGGGGTTGGAGAACTTCTTGTTTGACTTTTTGTGGGGGAAGGAGTTGTGAGGTTTTTTTTCCTTATAAGTTTATAGGTACGTTGAACACTGAAAATATGTGCATCTGACCCCAAAGCCTTTTTCTTCTTTCATGGGTATTTCATCACTTTCTAGTTAATTTAAATATGGAGAGACTTCATCACTGCTGACAATTAAAATCCTTAAATCATATTCTATTTGCAATTATTTCATTTTTAGTTTCTTCTTTCAATTTTCTTTTCCCTATTCCCTAACTTGGCTTTCACTTTTTTTTTTTTTTTTTTTTGAGAAAGTGTCTGGCTCTGTTGCCTGGATTAGAGTGCAGTGGTGTACCCATAGTTCACTGCAGCCTCCAAACTGCTGGACTCAAGTGGTCCTTCTGCCTCAGCCTCTAGAGTAGCTGGGACTACAAGCATGCACCACCATGACTGGATAATTTTTCTGTTTTTTATAGAGATAGAGTCTCATTGTTGCTCAGGCTGGTATTGAACTCTTCATCTCAAGCAAACCTCCCACTTAGGCCTCCCAGAGTGCTAGGATTACAGGCATGAGCCACCACACCCAGTCTGCTTTCACTAATTGTTTTTATCATTTCTATAAGTTCTTCTCATTCCCAAATTTATCCATACTGTTTAGTAGTCAATGGCCTTCCCCAGCTATAAATCCTGACATAGTTTACTGTATGTGACAGAGTGAATTTTCAGAGAATAGCACAAGCATGTCATACCAATGGTTAATGATAAGTAAACAGTCAAAACTGAGGTAACTGGATGTCAATAACTTTAGGGGAGTTGAGGTGACATTCACATAACATAGTATTAAACACTTCAGAGTGAACAATTCAGTGTCATTCAGTACACTTACACCATTATGCACTGCTTCTTTTTAGTTCCAAAATATTTTCATCACTCCAAAATAAAACCCCATGCCCATTAAGCACTTAGTCCCCATCTTCCCCTCCCCCAAGCCACCAACCACCACCCATCTGCTTTCTGTTTCCCTACTCTGGATATTTCATATAAAAGGAATCACATGCGACCTTCTTCTGTCTGGCTTCTTTTATTTAGCATAATGTTTAAAGTTCATTCATGTTTTAGCATGGATCAGTACTTCTTTCCTTTTTATGGCTGAATAATATTCCATTGTATAGATATGTATATCACATTCGTCTGTTGTATATTTTGGCTATTATGAATAGTGTTGCTATGAACATTCATGTCCAAGGATTTGTTTGAAGATCTGTTTTTGATTGTTTTGGGTAGATAGCTATGGAATGAAGAAAAAAAAAAAAAAAAACCAAACCCCAACACATGAAGTACAATCCTGATCTTTTTACTACCAGATTCAATAAACATGAAATTAATGTCGGTTTTTGTACTAACAGCAACCCAGTAACACTTCACATCCTTGCATAATTCCCTAGGTAACACTGTGCCCTGCTGTATAATACTTCAGTTGGAGTTCTCTTTTGAAATATAAGAGTTCCCCGTCATTTTCAAACATCATGAAAATATTAGCTAGGGGGACTACTACTGGCAGTGCTTAATAAATGTCAAATTTCTTCCTATTGGGATGTTTTTAATACTTTGATTAAATGCAATCTAACTACCTGTGCAGTTGAAGTACAGGGTGCTGTGCATCACAACATCAGTGTCATTTCACCTAGAACGTATTCCAGAGACCCAGAATAGGTAATAAGTGGTGTGCCTCTGTGTGTGTCTTTATGTATATATTTGCTTAACATATACTATATATTCCCATCTTCCTTGCTAAACCTGCTTGATTTGGGGGGAAGGGGGTTAAATACAAATTGAAAATGATATTTAGATGAGAAGCTCTAATAATTTGAGGATAACAGCAGGCACAGGAATACTATCCCCTAAAAAAAAAAAAAAAAACTGGTAAGAGAATAGCAAAAAGAAAATAAATATAGAGGCATTAACTAATGTGTAACAAGAGCTGGGTGTGTGGTGGCTCACCTGTAATCCTGGCACTCCGGGAGTCTAGGTGGGAGGATTGTTTGAGGCCAGGAGTTTGAGACCAGCCTGAGTAAGAGCAAGACCCCTTCTTTAAAAATTAGTTCTGTGAGGTACCTAACATCTCTAGTCCCACCTTCTCAGGAAGCTGAGGCAGGATTGCTAGAGCCCAGGAGTTTGAGGTTACAGTGCGCTATGATAACACTGCACTGTAGCCCGAGCAACAAAGAGACCTTGTCTCAAAAACTAAATAAACTATAACAAGAAATAGCTCTATTAGGTATAAATGAATGCTAAGAGAGTAAAAAAGATACTTAGGGTTTGGCTTAAGAACCATTATAAAAAAAATTAGACCATTCTTAAACACTATGTAATTTTAACTTGGTCAATGTTAATTATTAAAGACTTAATAACGTGAATTTGTCTGTTTTATTACCTTTATTGCTACTCAGATTTTTATTACTAGGTTCTTTTCTAAATTTGGGATTGATTCTGCTTCATAAATTAAAGATAGTTTAACCTGTGGAAGAGAATCCATTAACATTCAAACTCAAGTTTGGAAAACTAAAATTTGATATGTGTTGAGATATGTACATATATGTGTGTAGATATATATCCTTAGAATATTGCTTTGCATAGTTTTTAGAGGATAGCTCATTACCCAAGTTGGAATTATCTGTATATAGTCCACTGTCTGTATCTATAATACTGTGACTCTGAAAACAGTATTTCTAACTAGGCCTTTGAGAAGAATAAAGTGATAAGTAATTGAAGAGAAACTAGGGAAGGTGAGAGGCAGGTGGCTGGAGATGGTTTGATAATTACCTGATAATCAACTCTGCTTCACAAATAAAATGAGAACAAAAGCAAAATGTTCAGGCGCTGCTGAAACAGGAGGGGCAGGCATCTGCCTTTGATGGGGAAATATAACTGAAAATCTCCCAGTAACTAAGTTGTCTGCCATCAAGGCTCCTAGAGAGACTAAGTGAAGATGTCATCTTGGCATAGTAATACATACATTTATATAGCTTCCTACCAATGCCAAAATACTTCTGCCTGTTGTTTCCGGTTGCTCCTGTAACAAATTATCATACTCTTAGTGGCTTAAAATGACAGAAGTTTTTATATTATAGTCCTGGAAGTCAAAAATCTAAAATGATTCTTTCTGAAGGCTGTAAGGGGAAATCTGTTTGCCTTTTCTGGCTTCTACAGGCTGCCCACCTTCCTTGGCTTGTGGCTCTTCCTCTAGCTTCAAAGCTATTATAGTAATATGGGGCTAAGACCTTTTCATGCTGCTGTCTCTCTGCTTCTCTGCCTTCTCTGCCTCCCTCTTCCTCTTATAAAGACCATTGTAATTACATCAAGCTCACCTGATTAATTCAGGATAATTGCCCCCAGCTGATGAGCAAACTTAATTTCATCTACAACCTTATTTCTCCTTCCTGCAACCCTGTAGAGTATGCTTGGAAATACTTCAATGTTACAGTCTCAAAGAAGTGACTTAACCTACTCAAAATATGTGGATTATAAAGGCAGGATTAGTACCAGATGGAAAATCTTCTGTTTCTAGTATTTTATTCGTCCTCTTCTATCATGCTACCTTTAAAAACTTAGGTAAAGATCCTAGCTTCATAAAAAGTTGAAACAGCTTTCATAGCCAGCCAGTGCATGTACATCTGTTTAATTCAAAGGTACGCCTTCAGGGACCAGGAAGAGCAATGAAGCAGCTTAACCAGAAGTAGGATAGGACCCATAAGCATCTAAATCAACTGTGAACTAAGAGGTTAAAAATGAAACTAGAAGTTTTTGAAAATTCTATACAATCTTGGCAGTCCTTTAAGTATTTCTGATGTAATTTACTCTGACAAAATTTTGAATATTATTTTCTTGCACCCACCTGTCAAAAAAGTCTGAGTCTCATCCAATTTAAACTCTTGACTCAACAGCTTTGTCAGAACTCTGACCTCATAAATATTTCCTGTATGGTAATCTTATGTAAATTTGCTTTGTTTTATATATGGTACTATCTCAGTAAAATTAGCCTTCTTAAATTGCCCTGTTACATATTTTTAATGACACTTTTTTCTATTTGTATATATGTTTGTTTCCCCTACCAGAATAAGCCCTACAGGGAAGGGTTTTGTTGTTTTGTTGGTTGGTATATTCCCATACCTAGAAGAGTGCATAGTAAATAAGAGATACTCAAATATTTTTTGAATAAATAAAATAATAAATAATAAAAAGGGATATATACATACATCAGATATTAAATTGTGCTTAAGAGCATGTGCATTTCTTAATTGGATTCATCTAGCTTGCCAGCTTTGATTCTTCTGGGTTAGAGAATATACATTCTAGTCCTTAACACATCATGAAGCCCAGTTTCTTTCTGTATTTGGTTATGACCTAAATTCCACTGCTATCTACTTCAAAACTATTCTCAGAAAGCAAACATTTTCGGTTAATTTACTTCTTCCCACCCTAACTACTACCATTCCCCTTAAGCCTGCAAATGGTAGATTGCACCTGATAAAACAGATGCTGTGTTCAAATCAAAACAAATGGAAAGTACTGTGTATTTTGGCAACCTTCCTTTCTTCCTTTGCCTATTTAAAAACAGAGCTTTCCTAGGATATAATTTCCTGTATAGTGTGGCTGATATGGCCTACTTAAAGACTTCAGTATTGCAGTAATTGAAATGTAAACTTACTAAAGAATTAGTATGGTTTTGCAAATTTTTTCAGACTCATTCCATCTCCTGACTTGAAAATAGAGTGTTTACTTCCAAGTCAAGTGTAATTGCTGTAGCTTTTCTAGGAAACCAGTGTTCTTGTTCAAAGAATGTTGGAGAAAGCTGCAATGAAAAGATTGGTTAACAGCACTTCAAAATCAAAATCACATTTGGTTCTAAAGATTTACTGTGCTCAGGAACAAAGAACAGGGAAAACTCTGACAGATTACTCTTTAAAAGGCCTAGAAATGGTCCTCGGTTGACTTTGTTTTTCAAAGTGACCTAATTTTTTTCTGAGTATCTAGGCGATATGAAAATGAACAAATATACCACATGCCAGTTCTCTAGAGCTTATTGATTAGTAAAATCTGAAGTGGTCTACTAGCTTTAGGGTAGAAATAGGAGAAAAAAACATACTAAAGAACTTTTCTTTTGTCTCAGGAATTGTTCTCTAAGTATGTTTTGATGTTTTGGAGTAAAAATATTCATTTGATTGAAAGGTTTTAATAATTTAGAAAGTTTAAAGATTAGCCTACTGATATAGATGAGGTTTTTACTGAAAATTAGTTTTGTTAGGCCATATGCTTATTAGTTTATTCTCCATTATGATGTACCTTTTTTTTTTTTTTTAATCAGCTTGCTTGTTCATTCTTCGTTTGAAGTACTTTTTTGTTGTTGTTCTTGTTGCTCATTTTCTTTCTTCTTCTTCTTTTTTTTTTTTTAGATGTTCTTCCTCTGGCTATGCTCTGTCCCCTTGCCTCCCCAGTAGCTGGGATTACAGACGCCCACCACAATCTCTGGCTTTTTTTGATGTTGTTAGTAGAGATGGGGTCTTACTCTGGCTCACTGTTGATACTGGTCTCGAACCTCTGAGCTCAGGCAATCCACCCTCCTCAGTCTCCCACAGCGCTGGGACTACAGGCGTGAGCCACCATGCCCGGCCATTATGATGTACTGTTTTTACTTTTATCAAAGCTGTACTTGATTATAATTTTAAAAGTCAATGAGTTCTGCAAGGTTTATTATGAAAAACAATAGTTCCCCACCTTTCCATCCCTACCTCTTAACTCTTTAGAGCAGTGATTCTCAACCTTCCTAATGCCATGACCCTTTAATACAATTCCTCATGTTGTGGTGACTCCCAACCATTAAATTATTTTCGTTGCTACTTCATAACTGTAATTTTGCTACTGTTATGAATCATAACATAAATATCTAATATACAGGATGTATTTAGGTGACCCCTGTGAAAGGGTCTTTCAACCCCCAAAGGGGTCACAACCCACAGGTTGAGAACCACTGCTCTAGAGGCAACTGCTTCCAGCTCCTCTTACTTTGCTGTTTATTAATTGTTCAGGTGGACGTCAAGAGTTGACTTCCTTCAACTCTTCCTTTCAACTGCTAAAGGTGATTCAGCAGTTACCCCCTCCACAGCTGCACAGTATCATCACAGTGCA
Organism: Loris lydekkerianus; assembly: GCA_963574355.1. NCBI lineage: Eukaryota > Metazoa > Chordata > Mammalia > Primates > Lorisidae > Loris > Loris lydekkerianus. Next base: position 7,554 of record CAUYPK010125070.1, on the reverse strand, counting down.
ATTTGGATCAGCTCGTGATTCAATATTTATATTACTTAGACTAAGTTAGAAAGAAGCAATAGAACGTAGAAGGTAAAGAGCATCTGGAACCAAGTTGCTTATATTATCCCAGCCCTACCCATTACTAACTGTACCTCTGGGTAAGTTATTTGACCTTTCTGTGCCTCAGTTTTCTTAGTGGTAAGTAGTACTTAGCTCCTCAGATGGTCATGAGGACTATATGAGTTCATGAACATAAAGCTTTTAAATCAGTACCTGACACTGAACAGTGCCTGTTACAGAATCCCTTTCATTATGTATGTAAACACTATCTGCAGCTGATCTCTCCACTGTCTTATCATGACTGATCCCTTCCCTGGTTTTATCCATTGTTTTGTTGTTGTTTTGATTTGTTTGGTATTCTCTGTTCTTGTTCCATATTCATACCCCACCTCTGCCACCACTGTGTACTTTTATTTTCAATTCATTCGTGTGTGTTAGATGTCCTGGACTGGCTCCTCTTGTTTTGGATTCTCTGATGTCTTAATTACCTATCTTTCTCTTTCATAGTTTACTGCCTCATTTTGATGAAATCTATCCTTCTTGAGATGGCCATACTGAGAGGTAAATTTTTTGAGATACTATGCTGAAAATCATTTTCTTCCAGAGTTTTAAAGGTTTTTCTCCAGCATCTTTAATTTTCCAGTGTTGCTGTTGAGAAGCCTGAATCCATTCTAATTCTCACTCTGTTTCTCCTCCCCACCTCCATTCAGGAAGTTGTGTGGTATTTTCTAACCCCTTGTTTTAAAATTTCATGATGATCCGGTGGCGCCTGTGGCTCAAAGGGGTAGGATGCTGGCCCCATATACTGGAGATGGTGGATTCAAACCCAGCCCCGGCCAAAAAAAAAAATTCAAGATGATGTGCTTTGGCATGAGTCACTTACAATTAGTTTTGCTAAACCCTCAGTACTCTTTTTTAATCTGCGAATCCTTTGTCCTTAATGTCTGGAAATTTTGGTTAAAATTATTTCTTTAAGGATATTCTCCACTCCATTTTCACTGTTTGTTTTGTCTGGATAGTCTTTAATTCAGTTATAAGGCACTTGGTCTGGTTCTTTAATTTTCATGTCTTTTTCCTTCTCATTCTCATCTCTTTGAGTTTTTGCTCTACTTTCTCATAGAGTTTCTCATTTTATCTTCTAATCCTTCAGGTGCTCTTTTAATTTCTGCTCCTATTCTAAGAAGTCTTTTTACTATGTGAACATTCTTTGTCTATAGCATCGCATTCTTATTTCATGTTTCAAATTTCTTCTCCTCCTGGGTGCAGCACACAACTACAACAGAGATTTTTCCTTACAAATATAAATATTGTAATCTAATTATTTGTGCCCTTCTAGTAATCTGAAAAAAAATTCTTCCCTTTTTTATGAGCATATACCTGTAGTGTTTTGGACATGTTCTTTCTGTATAGTCTTTTTTTTTTTTAGACAGAATCTCAAGCTGTCACCCTGGGTAGAGTGCCGTGGCATCATAACTCACAGCAGCCTCCAACTCAGGTTCAAGTGATCCTCTTGCCTCCAGTTTTCCTATTTTTCAGTAGAGATGGGGTCCTGCTTTTGTTCAGGCTGGTCTTCAACTTGTGAGCTCAAGCAATCCACCCACCTCGGCCTCCCAGAGTGCTAGGATTACGGGTGTGAGCCAACGTGCCTGGCTTTCTATATAGACTTTTCCTTTGAATTCTGTTTTTTATTTGTTTCAGCCTCGGTTTTTCATGAGTAACTTCCTCAAATGTTGGATGATTCTTGAGTCTCTACTCACATTTAAGTGTTACATCAAAAGCTGATTGGAGCTCTGTGCCCGCGAATGGGCTTATGGAATGTGATCTTCGCTACAGGGTGCTCTGGACCAGGGACGTCCAACTTTGGTCCACATGGGCCATGTGCTGATTTGGCGAGGACTTTTTTTGCTTATCTGTGGTGTCTGATAACACAAAAATTATTCATGGACTTTTTTTAGTTTGGTAATTAGCTTTCTTTGGTGTTTGTGTATTTAATGTGTGGCCCAATAAAAGTCTTAGTCTTCCAAAGTACAGCAGAGAAAAAAGATGGACACCTTTGGACTAGACCATTATGTTCTTAGGGCTTCCATAAAGATACACCACAAACTGTGGCTTAAAACAATAGGAATTTATTGTCTCACAAGTTCTGGAGGCTAGAAGTCCATAATCAAGGTGTCAACAGGTCCATGCTTCCTCTGACATCTGCTAAAGGAGACCCCTTCCTTTCTGTTTCCTAGCTTTAGGTGGTTGCCAGTACTTCCGTCTACCTCCACATCACACAGCGTTCTTCCTTTGTGTCCCCATGCCTCTGTTTTCTGTGTTTGTCTTCTCTTCTTATTACAAATTCCACCAGTCATATTGGACTAAGGGCCCACTCCACTCCACTGTAACTTCATTTAAACTAGTTACATCATCAATGGCACTGTTTCCAAACAAGGTCACATTCTGAGGTCCTGTGGTTTTGGACCCTGTGTTAATCTGCTTGTGTTGCCATTGAAAAATACCACAGACTAGGGGACTTTAGCAACAGAAACCATTTTTATTCTCACAATTCTGGAGGCCGGCAGTCCAGACAAGGTGCTGTCAGGGTTGATTTCTGGTGAGGCCTTTCTCCTGCCTGGTAAGATGGCCTTTCCTCCCTTGTTACTTGGAGGAAAAGAGCCTTCCTTCTCCCCTTTATGAAAGGACCTCAGCCCTATAAGATTAGGGCCCCCATGGTTAGGACCTCACTTAACCGTAATTGCCTCTCGAAAGGTCCTTAACCCCAGACGTTGTGAGTTGTAGCTTCAACCCATGAATTTTGGGGACACATAATTCAGTCCATACCAAACTTTAACATACCTTTTTCGGGGATATCATTCAATCCCTAAGAGCCATTTCCTTGGAAAATTATTAATGTCTATATCTTTAGGCATTTTCTCTTGTGCCAGTCTGACTCTTCAGAGAAGACTCTTCCATTCCAAAAGGTACATAGTTCTCAGCACCCTAGTAGAAGAAGGTTTGGGGGCTCTCAACATTCAGTTTGTAAACTTTTACTTAATCCCTATTTGCTACACTCTCAACTGTGTCAGAGGGTTGCAAATCCAGAGCCCTCCAGACTCATACTGCACGGAGAATAACCATCAGGGTCCCACTGGGCAAGGAGGGACATTGCCAGGCTGCTGGGGTAGGAGGGCCTCCCTGCTCCGTAAGCTGACTTACAGTTATCCTTCCTAGTTTTGCTCACTGCTAGCTTACTATTCCTTTTCTCAGGTCTCCCAAATCAGTTAGTATGACCTGTTCCCTTCCTGACTCTCCCGAAAAAAAATTTTTTTTAGTGACTGAATCTCACACTGTCACCCTGGGTAGAGTGCTGTAGTGTTATCGTAGTTCACAGCAACCTCAAATTCCTGGGTTCAAGCAATCCTCTTGCCTCAGCCTCCCGAGCAGCTGGGACTTGGACCAATATGCCTGGCTAACTTTTTCTATTTTTAGTAGACACAGAGTCTCACTCTTGCTCAGGCTGGTCTTGAACTCCTGAACTCAAGCAATTCCAGAGGGCTAGGATTACAGGCATGCACCACCGTGCCCTGGCCTCTGGCTCCAAAATTTTGATGCTGTTTTTTCTCTTCTATATTCTTTTGGACGTATGCCTTTTTATAATAAAAAATCACTTTGCTGTTGTATACTATTGATTTGCAGAGGGAGTAGAATTAAATATATGTGTTCAATCTACTCTCTTTACCCAGATTTCCATATTGACTTTGTGAGTGGGATATTATAGTTGAATTATTCTGTGATATCAAATAAGACTTCTTATTTTTAACTTTTTTTTTTTTAGAGACAGAGTCTTACTGTGTCGCCCTCAGTAGAGTACTCATTAACATTTTTTTTATTGTTCATATAGGAGATAGACTTAAAGCAATACATGTTATCATATTTTTTAATCCTTGAAAATAATTTTAAAATTCAATTATAAATTTAAACAATTTTAAAATTCAATTTTAGCTAACGTACAAATACCTGTATACCTTGTCTCAAGTTATAGCTGTTTGTAAATTGAGTTCTGATAAATAAAATCATTATTTAAATGTATATGGAATAATAGTTCACTACCCTTTAATGAATTAAACTTAAATTTAATTAAAAGTAGGTTCGGAGCCTGTAGCTCAGTGAGTAGAGTGCTGACCACATACACCGAAGCTGGTAGGTTTGAGCCTACCCGGGCCTGCTAAACAACAATCACAACTGCAATCAAAAAACAGCCGAGCATTGTGGTGGGCGCCTATAGTCCCAGCTACTTGGGAGGCTGAGGCAAGAGAGTCCCTTAAGCCCAAGAATTTGAGGTTGCTGTGAGCTGTGACATCATAGCACTCTACCCAGGGTGACATAGTGAGACTCTGTCTCAAAAAAAAAAATTACTTAAAGTAAACTAGGTGATAATTATTCTTTATAAACCTAATTTTTGGTGTATCAGGCTTACTTATTTTAAGTATAATATATAATATATAACTGCACTAGTGAAGTAACTGATACCAGTATAATAAAGTGACTTACACCCTTCCTTAATGTTTTCTAAAAACAATTTCTTCTTGAAACCTTAGAATTATTACAGAGGATCCAACTTTAGGAAACAAGTGTTAAATCTGAATAAGATTATATAATTGGGAGTCTTAAAACAAAAGCCTCCGCTCCGCACCCATAGCACAGCAGTTACAGTGTCAGCCACATACACTGAAGCTGTCGGGTTCGAACCCAGCCCAGGGCATCTGAAACAACAATGGCAACTGCAACAAAAAATAGCTGGGTGTTGTGGCAGGCACCTGTTGTCCCAGCTGCTTGCAAGGCTGAGGCAAGAGAATCACCGAAGCCCAAGAGTTTGAGGTTGCTGTGAGCTGTGATGTCATGGCACTCTACCCAGGGCAACATTGTGAGACTCTGTCTCAAAAAAAAAAAAAAAAAAGCTTAACATAGTTCTTTCCAAAATTTTAGAATGTGAATTAAAGTAACCCTTGACCTTTATGAAGTAAATTGGAAGCATTTTCACACTAAGATGTAGCTAGCCAACCAGATGTAGCTGCCTGTCCTTTTCTAGCTTCCAGTGAAAATGCTTTGGAAAACATACACATAGGAAAAAAAATTCTCACAGTGACACTTAAGAGACTAAGTCAGGTTTTGCTAAAACCTAGGAAGAATTTTCCCAACTGTAGTGCCAATGGAAATGGAATTTTAAAACAGAGACAGAAACAGTTATTTCCATTAAAGGAAATGTTGCTAAGAAGCAAATTGGAGAGAGGCCTAGCCACCTCCACCCTGATCCCAAAGTGATGGAACAGCTTAAAATCATAAAAGCTACATGAACCAAAAAGCCAGCTGCTACCACCCTCCTCATTATAGGGAGAACTGCATTCAAAGGCAGCCAGTGTTTGCCTTCCCATTCTCTGTTCAGAAACCATAACCTCATTGCTTTGAAGAAAACCCCAGTAAGTTCAAACAGGAGGAATAATCCTTGAGTAAAAGAGAAACTACAAGTACAGTAATAAACTAAAATTCAAAATTTAAATAATACATACAACTTCTATTTTTCCAAAAGGAAGAAAAATGAAGCATTCAACTCACAAAGGAAGAAAAATATTAAAATTTTAAAACTTTAACAGATGTAGGATGAATAAAGGCAAAAAAAAAAAGTAAGAACAGAAAATCAGGGTAATTACTATATCTAAGCAATGTTCCCTTGAATAAGTTTTATAAAACAAACACTTGGAATAGCTAAGACCGAAAGAATCAAAGTGGAAGAATAGAAAAAGAATTATCAAAATGAGAATCAAAAAAAGAGTTTAGGCGAACAATGCTAAATTTAAGTGATAAAGAAACTACAGTTTTTATAATTTCAGAATAGAGTATTTCTATAATGACAATATTAGATTTACCTGTCCTTTTTTTTTTTTTTTTCCTTGCAGCTAAAGCTTACATTACGTGTATTTATGCAGTGAAATTTCACACAATACCGGGATCTGCCTTTGGAATGCTTAGACATGTACATCATCTTTCCATTATGTAATTTTAGAAATACAGTGCGTTTCAACTACATCTGTAATAATCAGATTGTCAACCAGATTGCCATTGCATTGAGAAAGGCCCTCCTAAAAATATAAAAGCTAGAGCTGTTCCTGAAAGTTTTAGCTAAATGGGAGAAATAAATCTTCCCCTAAAACCTTATGTAACTTTAAAAGCACTTGAGGCTGAGCACAGTGGCTCACACTTACACTCGGGAAAGTCGAGGCAGGAGGATTGCTGCAGTAACTTCCAAAGGTTTTCAACGGGTCACTTTCAATGAAGATCTAACATTTCAGTTTTATTATGTTATGTCCTTAAAAGACTGTCAAAATAAGAAAATGAAATTATTGGCACCAACTGAGGAGGTATCTGCCATTGACACTATGGCTGAACATAATTTCATCTTACTAATCAAGGTTCCTCGTTCTCCCTGTAGGCAGTAGATGTATTCTTAGGAGAATCTACGGGCATTTCCTTCTTGGGAAGGAGGTAATCTTACCGAGTTGTCCATGTCCATATAGTTCTGGGCTCTTAGGATGGGTAGACAACAGGGACATTCCTCATGGAACTTTGGGATAGAAGAGACTACCAAGCTACCTTTCCCTGGATTCTTTGCCCAAAGCTTTTATTTGCTCAACTGATAATCATAAGCGGTGTCTCTGACAGGTGGGCTAAAGGCCCAGTTTCTATTTTTTGAGGGGTTTGGTATTCTTTTTAAATAGTGATGTGCCTAAACAGTGGTGGGAAAATAGGGTACCTTTTGAGGGTTTCCATTCCACACATTACCTCACAACTCCAAGTTTGTCTTACCTCTAAACCCAGGGCTCTCCTTTCATTATCTTCGCTGAGGGTACCACCTTCTTCTAGTTGATGTGGTCAGAATGTACACACAGCAGCCTCTCAACTGTGGTGCTTCTCGGACTTTAATGTACATATGAATCCCTCTGTGATTTTGTTAAAATGCAGATTCTGATTTACTAAGTGTGGTCTGGGCTTGAGAGTTGGGATTCCAACGGGCTCCCAGGTGATGGTAATGCTGCTGCTGGTCTACAGACCATGGCATGAACAGCAGGGGGTTTGTGCATGCTTTCATTGTGGTTACATATCAAAACCACTTGTGGAGCTTGCCTTTTAAACAGCTGGCTACCCTTTCTCTGCACCTTGTGATGATGGGGACTAGGAATCTGTATTATTGTTTATAATTCCCACGTGAATCTTACCCACAGCCAAGTGATATTTTAGTTAAGTGCTTTAAGTGGTATTTTATGTGGCACTGGGGTGGCCCTATGCCAAAGCCTTTCATCGTATGGCAAGCTTTTTTTTTTTTTTTTTTTTTAATTTTTTTTTTTTTTTTATTATAGATAAAAATATGCACCATAGATGTGGCCCAACCCATCACCCTCCCTCCACCCAAACCTCCCCCCTCCCTTCCCCTTCCTTGGTCCTTTCCTCATAGTCTTGTGCTATAGTTGGGTTATA
>CAUYPK010125063.1:0-19749 GCA_963574355.1 Loris lydekkerianus | reverse complement strand
GTGTAGAAGTGTGCCCTTTCCTCCACATCCATGCCAACATTTCTGGTTTTGGGATTTTGTTATGTGGGCTACTCTTACTGGGGTTAGGTGATATCTCAAAGTAGTTTTGATTTGCATTTCTCTGATGATTAAGGATGATGACCATTTTTTCATGTGTTTGTAGATTTTGCGTCTGTCTTCTTTAGAGAAGTTTCTCTTTAAGTCAGGGTCTAATTTCAAATAATTGTGCTAACTTGTTCAAGTCCTTCTGAAAATAATACTAATAATAATTTCCTCAAAAAAATTTAGTAAAATTTAAATAAATTAATGCAAATGTGACTCTTATTACATTGTGGTATCTAATATAAGAGAAATACTAAGATGAAATCATAACGAGGTTATAATTTCTATATTTTTAATAATTGTCTATAAACTTTGGGCTAATTTTTATCATATTTTCAGTGGCCTAATACTCTACAGATATAATAGTGATATAATAATTTTTCCAGAGTGGGTAGTCTGTCCACCTATCACACAAGCCAATCAATGGAGAAGCAGAAATATCAATAGTGACACTTTTATTTACAAGAAATCCAGCAGTTCCAGAGAGCAGTGGGATATCTCCCCCCAAAACTGCTTTGCACTCCTGTTTTCCTTTGTTACTTTTATTCTTACACTAAAAATAAACATCAGTAATGTTATTAATCATCGTCATATACATTGAACAGATTCCTCCTCGTAGGTTACCAAGTTACACAATATATTTCTATCTTAATGTGATTATATATCCAAAACATTTTTACTCTATACTAAATTCATAGCTAGTCACTACTTTACTGGGTGCACAGGGTGCTCTGGGTCCTTAACCAGTACCCTGGAGTCTGGTTGCCCAACTTATCTATGACAGTAGCCTTGGAAGTGAATAAACGATCTCCCATGTTGGCATGTAGGCTCATTGGCCTTGTTAGGGCCTGAGCAGCAGTGTCCTGCATGAAATAGCCATTCGGGTTAACAGTGGCTGGTAACAAAGTAACCATATAATTGCAGAAAAGATGACAATATTTTCTGTGACCTTCTTGATAATATTTAACAGCTGTTTCCTTTTTTGCATCAGTCTTGAGACTGAGTAGAAATACGAATAAATATAATTGAAACTGTTATTCCCTGAAAGGTTTTCTGTCTTCTGAACACCCCTTCATAACCCTAAGTGATCAACACTAGGGCAGGGTCATGACCTGGTTGAGAAAAGAAATTATTGACATGAGTGACTTGTGTCTTCTGTTATACCATCAGTCCATTCCTGCGCATACAATAAAATACTATAGACTGGGTGATTTTTGAATGACAACATTTTATTTCTCAATGTGCCAGAGGCTGGAAAATCCAAGAATGAGGCACCATTGGATCTGGTGTTCAGAGAAGATGGTGCGTGGCTACTGTGTCCTCTCCTGGTGAAAAGGTGGAAGAGCAAAAGCGACAAATAACTCCCTCAAATCTCTCTTATCAAGTCATTAATCCCATCCCTGAGGACTCTGCCCTCATGTCTTAATCACTCCTAAAGGCTTCACCTCTTAATACTACCATATAAATGATTAGCTTTCAAAAACACATTCAAACCACAGCAATAAGTATTGGGGAGATAATCTAAATGAAGTTATAAAGAGACTGATATGAGAAATATGTGTATTGAGATATGAATATTTGTTATACATTTATTTTTGAAGTATTCTGTTTTCTATTTTTATTTATAAAATAAATGATCACCTTATGATCTCATTTCTTATTTTAATCTTAATTTTTCTCACCTCTCATTTTCTACCACCTCACCATCACACCCCCCATAGTCATATTTTGTTATCATTGTCCTAGAAAGGAGTTATCACAACTTCTTTTCTTTGTATTCCATTGCTAGTTATTTAAAATTTCCATTGGAATAAGAAAGATTGCTTTATTCTAGGATCTCCCCTAAGACAAAAACCCAGTAACCATGGCAGCATGGCCATCCAATCTCTTGAATCCACAACAAAGTGTGTCTAGAAATGGTTCACATGGGCTCCCAAGGCAAACATTGCTGTGACGAGTGACAATCTGAAACAATTGGAGCTGCTCCTGTTGCCATGGAAACAGCCTTTCCATCTGAATGGTTCCATCCCTGGCTTCACAATCTAAAGTTTTGCAAAGGTACGCTGGTCTTAACTCCCCTACCGGTTAGCACTCACTACCAGACTAACACTGCTGAGAGAACTGACATGAGGAAACAATGGAGGCTACCTTGCATTGCCATAGTAACCCAGGTTTCCAGTAATCTACCTTGATGGAAAGTTAAAAGAGCTGTGTAGCAGATGTCTATTGTAGCAAAATCAGATGACAATTAAAGAGAAGAAATGTGATAAGTTCCTTGGAACTTAAATGCATACCTTTCAGAGTATATCAAAGAGGGCTTTGTTTTCGAAAAAAAAAAAAAATATATATATATATATATATATGTGAATATATATATATACATGCTCCATAATATTTTAATCACAATTTAGATCACGAGGTACTGGAACAAAATACACCTTTTCTCCTGCAAAGACATTTGTATAAACACAGAGAAGTTCTCTGAAATCAAATTGAAAGCACCAATTTCTTTGGGAGTTTGAAGGGAAGGACTCTGTTGGGCAACATAAGACAGATATCTTGGTTGAAATAGCTGGAAAATTTGTGACTGGCCTTATGTTGAAATGGCATTTTATTAACAAACATTTAATCAAAATTTTAAAGTGATGATAAGCTAGTAATTCATTCTCTCTATTTAAAAATTAAGATAAAAACAGATTTTATTAATAAAGGCACTTTGTGTGTATGGATTATCTCAGGATTTGTTTGATGACTTGATCTATAAAGCAGGTATTGCAATCATTTCCATTCACACTTGAGGTGCTGGGAACTCTGGAAGTCCTGGGCCTTTGATCCTGGAATCAGCTTGGTTCTATTTCTCCACTCCTTTTATTTTATCATCATACTTTAACCTACACACATGTGCTTATTAAATATCCTTAAAGAATTTAATCAACGTGTAATTTTAGCCTTAACTAAATAAATCTATAGTTCCCAATGCTATGGCCATGTCTATATACATAGTCTCTATTTTTTCCTACAGTATGCTTTGCAGATGTGAATATGGACCAGATCACAATTTCGTGAGAACTAATATTATGACTGAACTTTGAGTTCTAATCAAGTAACATGGAACAAATTATAGCACAACTTATCTGACAATCTGTCAGCTAGGCAGATACAAAAACCATAGTGAAGGGAACTATGGATGAGGGGAAAACTGATGAAAATATGGTTCAAATCCTATATAAAATCAAGGATAGTAGGCACTAGTTTCTCAGAAGAGCTGGTATACCTCAAATTGCATACAGAGCTTCCACAAAACTATAGGGCCATAACTATGTGCTGTTAAAAAGAAATAAGTCAAAGGCGGTGCCTGTGGCTCAAAGGAGTAGGGCACCGGCCCCATATGCAGAAGGTGGTGGGTTCACACCTGGCCACAGCCCAAAACTGCAAAAAAAAAAAAAAAAAAGAAAGAAGTCAAGCCAGACACGGTGGCTCACACCTGTTATCTTAGCACTCTGGGAGGCAGAGGCAGATGGATCACTTGAGCTCAGAAGTTCAAGACCAGCTTGAGTAAGAGCAAGACCCTATCTCCACTAAAAATAGAAAAACTAGTTGGGTGTTGTGGCAGACATCTGTAGTCCCAGCTACACAGCAGGCTGAGGCAAGAGGATCTCTTGAACCCAGGAATTTGAGGGTGCTGTGAGTTATGAAGCCACAACACTCCACCCAGGGTGACAGAGAAAGACTCCGTCTCAGAAATAAATAAATAAATAAACAAATGAATAAATAAGTCAATTTCTACTGATGTGAATAAAATATTTTATAAATAATAGTTTAGTGTAAGCATTGTGATTTTAGTGCTATATGACTCTGTAAGGAAAGATTAACCGTTTTTCTCCACTCTAACTTCACAACGATCAACACAAAAGACGTCTGTTATCAATGGTGTGGGGATTTCTTTCTGCCAACAAGCAAGCTGTCAGTTCTGCAGTGGACACCAATGGAGTGTTCTCTAATTTAGTTCCAAGGCTATCTGCCTGGAGACGGTGGTCGATCCCACAGTTGAAGGCTCAGTCTTTAAGACTGCCCCTTATTTCAGAAGTCATTCACAAAGTCAAGATTGTTCTACCAGTGCCTCGGACCTACTGGCTACAAATAAAAGGATCGAACAACTCCTTCTTGAGTTCAGTTAACTTCCTAGAGGTGCTCCCAGAACTCAGGGAAACACATTTACCTGTTTATTACAAAGGATACACATGAACGGATGTGCAGAGTGAGGAGAGGATGGGGCATGGAGCTTCCCCGCCCTCCCCAGGCATACCACCCTCCAGGAGCCTCCAGGGTTCAGCTGTTCAGAAGCTCCCCCAAAACAGTCCTCTTTGGTTTTGACAGAGGCTTCATTAGATAGTCATGATTGATTAAAGCACTGGCCACTGGTGATCAATGTAGCCTTCAGCCTCTCCCCTCCCTAGGGATTGGGAAGCAAGCCGGAAAGTCCCAATCTTCTAATCCTGCCTTGGCTGGATTAGCCCCAACCCCAGTTCTGTGGACCGGCCCTGATTCTGATGCTACCTAGGTGACCCCAGCCACCAGTCATCTCCTTAGCAAATCAAAAGACAGCACTTTGGAAGTTCCAAGGGTTGTAGGAATTGTATGCCAGGAAACAGGGATGAAGATCAAGTATATCTATCACAGTGACATTTGGCACACTAAAGCCCTAAACCTCAGTGTATTCCTTTATAAAATGGAGATAATAACACTTCATCTGTGCAGTTGGTAAGAGGGCTTAATGAAATGTCAAACACACAGCGTCCCACACAGTGATGGGCACACAGTAAGGACAAAGGAAAAGTTAGGTAGTGGTATAATTTGTTCTTAGAGAAGCTGAAAGTCAAGTAAAAATGTATCCTTTGTTTTCTATTCAATGACAGGGGAAAACTGCAGGGGAAACTTTCAGTAACACAGTCAAGAAGACAGATTTAAAAGGCAAATATAAGAACTATTACTGTTGTGCTCAACATTAGAACCATAATTCACGTAAAACAATTAAAAAAGAGTCCTTGCCACCTGAACAAAATTATATGTTGCCTTGACAGAAAGTTATGAAAGGTTATTTGGAAAGGGTGAGGGTCGAACATCTTTGGCTTATTAAGAAAGTATTTAGAACCTAAGGCACACACGTGATCTTCAGATTTGATTTGATTTTTTAATGCATTCTGGCAGTGACAGCTCCTTCCCTCCTTTCCCCTTACTTCCAGGAATCAATCTGTTACTAGTTGCAAGGAGCCCTGGGGCAAAGACCATCAAATGAGTAGAATAAGGCATGTGGAAATGAGACGGTTTTAATTAGGCAACTTTGAAGGAAAAACAGCATGGAATGTAAAATGCAGAAAAATAGTAATTATTGGCATTAAGAAAATCATCAAACTTTAAGTTAAAAACTTGATGGTGGCTTAAAGGGAGCAGGAAAGGCAACAAAAAACATTTATCCTCAACACACCTTAATATAGGATAAAATAATACTAGAAACAATTCTGTATACTGTATTCCTCTTTCCCCCTCAATCTTATTTCCTACTGTTTTCCCAAACATACCTTGATCTTGGCTACTTTTAAAAAATACTCAGCCTTAGCTGCCTTTATAGAATTATTTATACTCTTCTATTACCAAGAATGCCAGCCCTTCTAAGGATAAAGGAAAGAATATTGTCAAAATTTTACTTTTCCGATAATGCTAGTCTCAAAAGGAAGTTTCTGTGGGAGCTGTTCCTGACGGCTTCCATTGGAGTGTAAGCTCTCCCTACCTTTCTTGGGTTCCTGTCTTTCTCCAGTGCCTTTCCTGGAGTCCCGCTGTAAAGCATTTTTGAGAGCTAGGGAGAGAAGGAGAGAAGTGGAGTGGAGAGAAGCTGGAGAGCAACCAGCCACGTAAACCGTGTAGGTGACTTAGCCTGTGATTTCAGTGAATGTGCCTAAGGCCCAAGCTAAGCTGAAAGGTGAGACCTTGGTTGCTCCTAAGGTGGTCCCAGTTTCCTGCATGCCTCACTTACCCTTATCATCTTTCCTTTAGGTATTTAATTCTAGTATTTAAGATAGGTATATTTTTACCAAGTGCCCCTCAAACTCAAAGCAAAGACTACATTAGCTGTTTGAAAAACACTAATTTTCATAGTTGTAAATGCAATACTCCCCCCTTATTCTTGAGGCATGTCTTCCAAGACTCCTAATGAATGCTTGAAGCTACAGATAAGGCTGAACTCAATACAGGCAATCTCTGTGTTACCTACTTACACACAGCTCGCACACACAAACGAAGGCTATTCTAGTAAATCCCCGAGTTACACTTACAAACTTACATGTACAACTTATATACAGAGGCTATTACAGGTAACAGGTAAATGTACCTTTTCCAACTTACATACAAATTCAACTTAGAATAAACCTACAGGCTTGGTGTCCGCAGCTCAGTGGTTAGAGTGCTGGCCACATACAGCGGGGCTAGTGGGTTCAAACCCGGCCGGAGCCTGCTAAAACAACGATAACCACAAAAACAAAAAAACAAAAAAACAGTAACAAAAAAAAATAGCTGGGCATTGTGGCTGGCACCTGTAGTCCCAGCTACTTGGGAGGTTGAGGCAAAAGAATAGCTGAAGACCCCTTTGAGGTTGCTGTGACCTGTGATGCCACAGCACTCTACTCAGGGTGACATAGTGAGACTTGGTCTCAAAAGAAAAAAAAATAATAAGCCTACAGAACCAATTTTACTCGTAACCTAGGGACTACCTGTATACACTAAGTTTTTTCTACCCATACATACATAAATTAAGAAATCTTAATTTATAAATTAGGTATAGTAAGAGATTAGCAACAATAACTGATAATAAAACAATTGTAATAATATCTGGAATAAAGACTATGTGAATGTAGTCTCTATCTCTCAAAAGATCTTATTGTACTGTACTCACTCTTCTAGCAATGATGTGAGATGACAAAATGCTTACATGATGGGATGAAGGGAGGTGAATGACGTGGGCATTGTCACGGAACACCAACCTTCAGCACCAGCGCTGCGGCTCCTGAGACATATGGTATAGATCTAGGGACAAAAGGATGATTCACATCCCAGCTGGGAGGGAGCCAGACAGCATGAAATTTCATCACACTACTCAGAATGGGGTGCAATTTAAAATTTATGAATTGTTTATTTCTAAGATTTTCCATTTAATATTTTCAGACCACGGTAACCTTGGGTAACTTAAACCATGAATAAGGAGGGGATTGCCGTATTATTTTGAATCCCTATGGCTGCGATAAACTCAGTGCTGTTTTATTTTGTAGGAAAGCTGCCTTTAGACTTTGGAGTTATTCAAAGCTCTCTGAAAATATTTGGCCCCTGAAACAAAATATATTTACCTCAAAATACAGAAAATTGAAAAGTAGAGTCAATATTTATTGAAATGTCTAAAAAAAAACATGAAATTAACTTTTGTAATGGTAAAATTAATATTTGTATAAATTTTTACAATTGAAAATAATGCGTAACACATTTTCTCCATTTGCAGCAATCCCTGAGTATGCGTGTTCTGGGAACCCAAAGGAAAATTCAAATTTAATTAGTCGCTTGTAGCCACATCATTTCAAGCACAAAGTAATGCAAATTCTTTCATCTTATAAAAATTTTATACAATATGTAGTATGGAAATTGAGTGCTTTGCCATGTGTTTGATAGTCTATGGGGTGGGGATTTTAGAAGCTAGAGTGCTTAAGAGTTTGTAATATAGCAGATAGCCTTCGTTGTCATTATTGAGAGATAAAACCAAGAAGCCACAGTTCCCTTACTAAGGGTTTTTAGTAGTAAATTTATTTTTATTTTTTAAATTTCAGTTCAATATGAGGATGCAGATAATTAGCTTACATTGTATTTTTTAGGTAGCATCCAAGTTCTAGTTGTACCCCTCCCCCAGGAGATATGCTGTATAGGTAAGAGCACTCCAATCTCCTTCCCTCCTCTGACCTCCCCTCTCCTCTAACTTGAGTTTAATTCTGTTTTTCTCTTGTATGGGTATGTATTTGTTTGTCTACTGGTTTCATATTAGTATTTACATATTGGATACTTGAGTTTCCATTATTGTGATACTTTACTAAGAAGAATGTTCTTTAACTCCATCTGGGTTAATACAAAAGATGTAAAGTCTTCATCTTCTTTATGGGTGAGTAATATTCCATGGTATACATATACCACAGTTTATTAATCCATTCCTGGGTTGAAGGGCACTTGGGTT
Organism: Loris lydekkerianus; assembly: GCA_963574355.1. Taxonomy (NCBI): domain Eukaryota; kingdom Metazoa; phylum Chordata; class Mammalia; order Primates; family Lorisidae; genus Loris; species Loris lydekkerianus. The sequence goes on along the minus strand of CAUYPK010125063.1, from coordinate 11,384 downwards.
GATTCCACATCTTGGTTATTGAATATTGATCTGTGATAAACATTCTGGTGCATGTGTCCTTATAGTAAAATGTTTTTTTTTTTCTTCTGGGTAGATACCTAGTAATGGGATTGTGGGATCAAATGGAATGTCTACTTTTAGTTCTTTGAGGATTCTCCATATTTCTTTCCAAAGAGGCTGTATTAATTTGTAATCTCACCAACAGTGTCAAAGTGTTCCTTTTTCTCTGTACCCTTGCTGGCATCTGCAGCTTTGGGACTTTGTGATGTACGGTATTCTCGCTGGGGTTAGGTGATATCTTAAGATCGTTTTGACTTGAATTTATTAGGAGTGAATTTAACTGTGTTTTATTTTCATCTCACTTGGCAAATTTAGCAATGATGGTGTAAGACGTGCCTCAATTCTGTTTTTCTCATGGCAAGCCCCTGTCTCCCATTATAGATATTTATGTTTGCTATGATAGTTTTTTAATTCTTTCTCAGTCTTGTTGTCTAATTACCCCTAATTTATGTTTACTTGCTGTACATTAGATACCAATTGCCAGGCTTTTATCAATGTAAGTGGGTTGACAAAGTGCAAAGCTTAGTTATTTTATGTTGCTGATCTAAATCTTTCTAACAGATTCTAAATCCACTGGGTCACGGAAAGAAATAAGTTGATCACTCATATCTCAGCATCTTCCAGTTTTGCAGTATCTTTCAATTCTAAATAGACTTTCCCTATTAGATACCTAGTTGGGTTAGAAGTCAAATGTCTTTCAGGACTGCTTCAACTTTCTTCCTCACCCTTTCCAAAACGGCATGTGGATATAAATAAATGAAAGACCTTCATTGTGCATCCTGGGGGAAATGCTGTCTGGAGTTTTACCTACTATTGGACTTCTCTCACGAGTGGCTGGTCTGGCATCTGTGTGTTTGCTAGTAGTGTCTGCTGAGGTGCAGTTATCTCTATTCATGGGCATTCAGCTCTTTCTGCCACTGTGACCTATGACTGGGGATCTTGTGGTCTGATCTTTTAGCTCACTCTTGATCATAGATCACCTTAGTAATTGTTGCAGTTACAGTTATACCCTGAAGTCTCCTGATGACTGCCTCTGTCGTTCTTGGATACAAGGCCACACTGGCCATACTGTTCTTATAGTGAGTCTCTTTTGGGAACCCAGCTGGACTTTCAAGTTCTTATCCCCCTATGTGTAATCTATGCCTTAAAGTTATGTCTTACAAGTTTTTTTCTTGATCTTTACATCTTTCTAAATTCTAACCCAGCTTCTCTTTTTAAAAAAAGTAAATGAAAAGGCACATACAGACACTGAAGCTATCCTAAGTCTTGATTACTTATGTTCATTGCCTGTAACTCTTATACCATTTTTTTGTATGGATCACTTAGGCCGCTATAACAAAATCCTGGGTAGCTTACTAACAACAGAGATAGATTTCTCACAGTTTGGGAGGTTGGGAAGTTTAAGACCAAAGTGTTGCCAAATTGGTGTCTGTTGTGGACCTGTTTCTTGTGTCCTCACATGTTAGAATGAGCAAAGCGGTTCTCTTGGGTCTTCATTTTAAGGGAAATAATCCCCATCCTAAGGGCTGTTCCCTCATCACCTACTCACTCTCACAATTTCATTTTATAATAACATTATATTCAGGGTAAATATTTCAACATACAAATTTGGGGGGGGACACAAATATTGGGCCACATCAGTCTTTCTGGCTCATTATAATCCTTTATCAATACTTCTTACCTATAGGAATAGGATACTACAGTTAATTTTGAAGTAGGAGACTTTACTCTCCTGGGGACATTTGATTATCTCCAGGAGAGAAGATGATTGACCCAAACTGTGCCAACCGTATTGTTTTTCCAAAGGTGCTCTGATGCAGCCCTTATTAATCAACCGGGAACAGAAATAAGAATGGGTAATTGTGTAGAGAATGACAAAAATGGAGAAAAAAATAATTGCTATGTTCCAGATATCTTCTCATTCCTTATTCTGATCTTTTCTCTTGCTATATCCTTACCCCTGGATAATAAAAAACTGTTTAGATTTTCATTATAAATTGCCATTATATTTACATAAGCTAGCTCAAGTCAATTTCTGGCACATTTAATTAAAGGATGAATTGACATATCTGTGAGATTTGTTTCTCTCATGATCGAATTACGTGACCGAAAGTGAAATAGAAAATTTAGGGCCAAGAGGGTGGCCTGGAAACAGATTATATACAATTCCGTTCTCCCTGAGAGGATAGAGAACAGTGATAGATGCCCACCTTTGGATCAGTCCTCTGAGAGAGAGCCCTGGGATTCCATGGAGAGGAGGGAGGAATGAAGTGAAGAAGGTAGAAGTGGGATGAGCTGCTCTGCAGGACAGGAGGTGATTAGGGAAGGTGCCCAGATGTGAGAAAGGGAGCGAGGAGAAAATCCCAGGCTCTCTGCTTCTCTTGTGTACACTATAACCATAGTGGCAAGAGGGCCCCTCACTGCAGCAAGGCCTCCAGACTGATACAGAGACATGACTCATGGCTGTGTGGCTGTATCGATTGGAATAGAGACCTGACTGGTGGCTGTGCGGCTGTGTTGATGGATACAGAGACCTGACTGGTGGCTGTGTGGCTGTGTTGACTGATACAGAGACCAGACTGGTGGCTGGAGGCTCTGTTGACTGGTACAGAGACCTAACTGGTGGCTGTGCAGCTGTGTTGCTCTGGAGAGAAGGGATAGCTGGTTTGTAAGCCCTGGGTGCTACTGCTACTGCCATCGTAGTAGTCCAACCCCAGAGTTGCCCAGTGGTCAGATCTGTGAATGCAACCACCCCCATGCCCCTGCCAGGCAAAGTAGGAGTAAGGAGTCTGGTGCTTATATGCATTCTGTGGGCAGGTGAGGTACACTCCTATTGTTGCTGCCCCCAGAGTTCCTGAACAGATGGACACACTATGTACCAGCACTGGCTGCTGTGGCCGGGATGATCCTGCTCAATCAACTTCTTGTAGGAACTGATTGGAGAACATGCCCAGGGCCTTGGATGCCCACTGCCCACTGCTGGGGCACCAAGAACACTGGTGCCACCACTGTTGCTGCCTGAAAAGTCCTAAGGAGAATGAAAGCCTGTGCAGCTACAGCCTTTGGATCTGTGTGATCAGCATTCTACAGAACCACACCACCATGCACTGGCATTCTAGGTCCCAAGTTCTGCATTCATCCTCTCTGCTCCACCCATGCACCCCACCCTGTACTGCCTCAGCCCAAGCATGTAAGTGCTACACCCCACAGACCTGCTTTATCCTGCATAGGTGCCCTGCCTTACAAGTCTTCTTTGTCCAGGGGTCCTTTTCTGCTCCATGTGTACTTTGACCACACACCACACCTGTCACTTTGGGTGTTCAGGCCTACATGTGTATAACTCATGTCCAGTGGACCTTCTCTACCCGATGCACGTGTCTCATCTTGCTGGCCAGCTCCATCTTTTGTGTGCACCTGGCATCAAGGGTTTGTCCTGCCACAGCAGTCTGGTGATCACTACAGAGAAAAAGGAGAGATGCAGCAGAATAGCAGCATGTCATCCCCTCCTGCATGACCAGGATTCTACATAGGACACAGCATACAATCCAGGGACCCATCCCTGTCCTCAGCCAGAAAAAGAGGTTCCAGCAGAGGAGAACAGGTATACCTATCTGCTATTGGTTTTGAGCAGAAAGTAGTAGCCTCAGATGAGAAGACACCAGCATAAAATCTCTTGCAACATAGAAAAACAGGCAGTTTGTCACCCTAAAAGGTTCGTAGTAGCTCTCAGTAATGAATGAAAATCTCACTAAAGGGATAGGGAACATTAGAAAAGAGATGACAGAGCTTAAAAAATGAATCATTTATGGAGTTTCAAAATACATCAGAAAGCTTTCCCAACAGACTAGACCAAGCAGAAGAAAAAATTTAAGAACGTGAAGGTAAGGATTTTGAAGTGACCTAGTCCCAAAAGTGAACAGAGAGAGAGAGAGAGAGAGAGAGAGAGAGAGAGAGAGAGAGAGAAACAGCAAAACAGAATAAAAACCACTGTGAGAAATATGGGATTATGTGAAGCAAACTAATGTAAGAATCAGAGGTATCCCTGAGGAAGAAGAAGCAAACTCAATAAGCATGGAAAACCTATTTGAGAGAAACTTCCCTAATATTTCTAAAAGTTTAAATATACAGATAAAAAATGATTATTGAACACTTGGAAGTTTCAGAGCAAATAGGATATCATCAAGACATGTAGTCATCAGCATGACCAAAGTCAATATGAAGGAGAAATCCTATAACCTGTGGCATGAAAGCAACAAGTTACTTGCAAAGGAAAACTGATCAGACTAACAGCAGAGATTGCATCAGAGATCTTTCAAGCCAGAGAGACTGTGGTCCCATTTTTAGGCTTCTTAAACAGAACAACTGCCAGTCAAGAATTTTGTATCCAACAAAACTAAGTTTCATAAATGAAGGAGAAATTAAGTCATTCTGGACAAGCAAGCACTAAGGAAAATTGTCCCTACTATACCTGTCATATAGGAAATGCTTAAAAGTGCTCTATCCATGAAAAACTCCAGTTGACCCCCACCAATGTAAAACTCCCAAAAGTTGAAGTTCACAACTTTTATAAAACAGCAACACAGGGAGAAAATGAAATAATGAGGTACTGTTAGCATGGCAAACAGAACAGCATGTCATATTAACACTGACATTGAATGTAAATGTTCCTTCCTTGCCCTGTCTGGGATGAAATAACTTCTTCAACTTATTAGTAAGAGTATTTATAGTTTTATATCTTTATCTTTCCTAATGCTGTGTATTGGGTATTATGGTTGCATGACAAGTTGCCCCAAATTTAACAGCTTACTTTCAAAAATACACCTTTTAGAAATGGATCAAAAACACACCTCAAGTATCAGCTTGATACTCATGGACTTGAACTGCATGGATACTCATGGACTCAAGGTAAAGAGATGCAATACATATTCCACACAAATGGAAACCAAAAGCAAGCAGGAGTAGCTATTCTCATGTCAGATAAAACAAGCTTTAAATCAAGAATAGTAAAAAAAAAAAAAAAAAAAAGACAAAGGTGGTGATTATATAATGACAAAGGGGGAATACAGCAAGATAATATAACAGTCCTAAATATATATGTACCGAACACAGGAGCCCCCAGATTCATAAGTAAAATACTATTACGTCAAAATAAAGAAATGAGCAGCAATGACATAGTTTCTGGGGACATCAATGCTCCACTGATAGAACTAAACAGATCATTGAAGCAGAAAATGAATAAAGAAACACTAGATTTAAATAGGACTTTAGAACAAATAGACCTAACAGACATATACTGAACATTCTATTCCAGAATAGTTCAATGCTAGGAAATATCGAAGAATGTATATTCCTTTCATCAGTTCATTTTCCAAGATAGATCATATCTTAGGTAATAAAACAAGTCTCGGTAACAAAAATATCCACAAACAAAAAGAAGCCACAGACCAGAAGGATTCACAGCCAATTTTACCAGACCTACAAAGAAAAACTGGAACCTATCCTATGGAAATTATTTCATAACATAAAGAAAGAGAGAATCCACCCTAGCACATTCTATGAAGCTAGTATTACCTTGATAACAAAGCCCAAAAAGGATACCATAAAAAAAGAAAAGTACAGACCAATATCCCTTATGAAAATAGATGCAAAAATTCTCAACGTAATACCAGCAAATCAAATGCAGAAGCACATCAAAAAGGTAATCCACCGTGACCAAGTGGGTTTCATCCCAGGTATGAAAAGATGATTTAACATAAGCAAATCAATAAATGATTCATCACACAAACAGAAACATAAACAAAGATCACACAATCATCTCAGCTGCTGGGAGAATGGGGACTGAAGACCCCATTCTTGGCAAGGGAAAGCACTGCCAGATAAAGGAAAATTAAAATGTAAGCTGAGTGAGTCAGAACAAAGAAAAGTCAGCTGGTTTACATTTAAGCTAGCCATTGCTAGCAAGCTTCTTGCCTTTTCTGAAATTCTAGCCTGTTGGGATACAGTTTACAAACACCCTGCTGGGTCTGTGAGCACTCTGAGGAACATAATGGCCAAGTCCAAGGAAAGATACATCTTCTAGGGCATTTCCTGCCTATTAAAAAGGCAAAGCAGATACCCATTGTGGAGATTTGCATTTGCCTGGGGCAGAGATCAGGGGAGTAGCTCTAGCTCTGAGATATGGGCAGAAGAGTTATATCTGTTATTACAGAGGAAGACCATTTGTGGTGGTGATGTGAGGAAAATGCCTCTCTACCACCAATTCCTCAGTGGAGATTAATGCCAGTGGCATTTTGCTCCATAGAGAATTAGTGGAATTTAACACCTCCCTAGAAATCTATGTGTGTGATCGCAGGCAGGAGGCTCTCCCAATACAAGGCTCAGATATCAGATTTCTGAAGGTCTACCCTTAAGGTTAATAATAATAACAATAGGAGCTGATATGCTCAATCAGAGAAACTGCTAGCATCTTTGTTCCCTCCCTCATTTTACCCTCATGGCAAATAGACTTCAATAAAATCAGAGTGGAGCAAACATGCTGGGCCATTGCCAGAAGTTCACAAATGGGCAATGGACCCCTGAGCTCCCACTTTTAATTTTACTCTGTGTCTCATGTCTCCTTGAGACAGGATACCTGAGGATGAGGTCTGGGAGAACAGGTCTTCTCAAGGAGGCCACAAGGATATACCTGCAGGGTCCTCTCCTTGGTGACTCAGCTCTTGGGAAGTTGTAGACTTAACTTCCTGGAACTTGGAAATTTTCTAGTTTTGTAGGGGCTGGAATAGCATCTTTCACTTGATTCAAACTGGCCAATGAGAAGGGTACCTGTGGGGTGGAACTTTTTGACTGTTGATAAAAAGGGGAAAGACCAAGCCAGTTGGAGAGCATGGCCAATTTGGAATTCTTCTATGCCGTAAGCTCCCGGCTGGTGAATAAAGCACTTCCTCTTATAAACGTGGTGTTTGGGTGCTCTTTCTTTCCGTTGGGCCTTGTCTTCCTGCAACAACTTTACCCTTGTTTCTAACTTTATATTTCTTTAGTGGGTCTCTGCCAGTTTCCACAGGTCTTAAGGGATCCTGCTCCTGGAGCAGGACCCCAACATCAGCAGATGTGGAAAAAGCATTTGATAAAATCCAGCATTCTTTCTTGATAAAAACTCTCAATAAAATAGCCATAGAAGAGCATACATCAAAATTATAAAGGCCATGTAAGACAAACCCACAAACAACATCATAGTGAAAAGAAAATGTTGAAAGCACTTTCCCTAAGAACTGGAATAAGATAAAGTTGCTCATTGCCACCATTTCTATTAAACATAGTTCTAGAAATGTTAGCTAGAAAAATCAGGCAAGAGAAATAAATAAAGAGTATTCAAATTGGAAAAGAGGAGATTAAACTCTCCCTTTTTGATAATGATATACTGTTGTGTCTAAAAAATCCAAAGACTTTACTTAAAGGCTCCTAAATACTCCTATAATTGATCAATGAATTCAGCAAAGATCCAGGTTACAAAATGAATGCTTGCAAAACATTAGCATTTCTATATTTTAACAACAGTTAAGTTCAGAATCTAATCATGGACTTAATACCACTTACAATAGCTACAAAGAAAATAAAATACCTAGAAATATGCTTAACCAAGCAAGTGAAAGATCTTTACAAGGAAACTTACAAAAGATAAAAAAATCATAGATGACACCAACGAACACTATGATTCCATGCCCGTGGATTGGTAGAATCAACATTAACAAAACGTTCATATCATCAAAGTTATTTATAGATTCAATGTAATCCCTTCAAAAATACCAATATTATATTTAACAGGTTAAGAAAAAAATAATTTTATGCTTCATTTGGAAACAAAAAAGAGCTTCAATAGTCAAAGCAATTGTAATCAAAAAGGACAAACCTGGAGGGATCACATTATCTGACTTCAAATTATAATACCAGAACCACATGGTATTAGGTGGTGCCTGTGGCTCAAGGAGGAGGGCACTGGCCCCATATACCGGAGGTGGCAGGTTCAAGCCTGGCTCTGGCTTGAAAAAGAAAAAACAAACAAACAACAAAAAAACAACAACAACTGCGAGAACCACATGGTACTGTGGTACTTCTGTGGCTCAAAGGGGGTACGTAGACCAATGGAACAGAATAGAGAAGCCAGAAATAAAACTATCTACTAACAGCCAACTGATCTTCAATGAAGCAGACAACTTCCCCAATTGGAAAAGAAAGGAAGGCCAATTCAATAAATATTACTGTGAAAAAGAGATAGTCAAAGAATGAAACAGGGTCCTATTTCTTGGCACTTATCAAAATTAATTCAAGATGGATAAAAGACTTACATGTAAAGCATGAAATCATAAAAAAATTTAGGAAAAAATGAAGAAAAAACTCTTCTAGACATTGACCTTGGCAAAGAATGTATAACTAAGATCCCAAAAGCAAATACAGCAATAACAACAATAAATAAATAGGATTTAAATAAATTAAAAAGCTTCTACAGAGCTTCTACAGAGCCTCACAAACTGTACATCTGACAAAGGTCTAATATTCAGAATCTGTAAAGAACTTGAACAAATCAGCAAGAAAAAAACAACCTCAAAAGTAACAAAGTGGTCCAAAGACATGAGGAGAAGTTTTTCAAAATAAGAGAAACAAATGGGCAGTGAACATATGAAAAAATTCTCAACATCACTAGTCATAAGGAAAATGCGAATGAAAATACTATAAGATTCCTTAACCCCTGTCTGAGAGGTCATCATTAAAGTCAACAAACAGTGGATTCTGGTGTAGCTGCAAAGAGAAAGAAATACTTATACACTGTTGGTGGAACTACGTATTATAGTCTGACCACTGTGGAAAACAGGATGGAGATTCCTTAAAGAAATAACTGTAGACCAGGGGTCCTCAAAGTACAGCCCATGGGCCACATGAGGCAGTATGATTACATTTTTTCCTGTTTTTTTTTTTTTTTTTTACTTCAAAATAAGATATGTGCAGTGTGCATAGGAATTTTTTCATAGTTTTTGTTTTTTTTTTTTTTTTAAACTATAGTCTGGCCCTCCAATGGTCTGAGGGACAGTGAACTAGCCCCCTGTTTAAAAAGCTTGAGGACCCCTGCTGTGGACCTACGATTTGATCCAGCAATCTCCCTGACTTATGTATCCAAAGTAAGTCATTTTATCAAAAAGACACCTGCATTCAAATGTTTATTGCAGCACAATTTAAAATTGAGAAAATGTGGAATTAATCCAATATCCATTAGTTCATGAGTGGATATAGAAAATGTGGTATATATACATACCGTGGAGTGCTACTTAATTCCTGAAAAGGAATGAAATAATGTCCTCTCTAATAACTAGGAGCTAATAATGATAGTACACATGGGCACTAAGAAATGTAAAGGACACTGGAAACTAAGAAGGGTAGAGGGTGGAAGGTGGAAGTTGGTGATGGGTAAAAACTTATTATTGGGTACAAGGAACGCTACTTTGGTGATGGCAACACTAAGAGTCCCCTTATACATTATATAAGGCTTCCATGCAACAAAAAACATTTGTACTCCATAATATTTTGAAATAAAACAAACAAACAAGAAAACAAAAGTGAAATGGAGATTTTAACCTTTATTTTTGGATGCCATAAATGAACATCAAAGAAAAAATTGTTGAGAAGTGTGATAGCTCAAACTAATCATCTTGTATCAGCAGAGGTGAATATAATCTTTTTTCTTCATGTGAGTCTCCATATCGCCAGCTCTATATTATCATATTGACTAACCTAACTAGTTGCTATAGTAGCAGTAGAAGAGAAAATCCATTTCTATTGATGAATACCAGAACATTTTCTACCTGTCTGATTTATTAATATACTGATAAATATTTTGCTTTAACTACTGACGGCATTTTTAAAAGATAAATTGCTTTATTATTAATTTTATTCTGAAGGCAATCTTAGCAGTGTTTCCTGCCGCCTTAAAATACTGATACTGGTACCTATTGGTTTTTCTTACATTCATCTGTTTCCTTTCTTCTGGTTGCTAACCTCAATTTTTCTTTAAGAAGCTTTTCTTCCTCATTTCTTGCAGCCTTTTTGATATTGTCAATCTAGCTACTCTGGTTTGCTCTGAGACAGTCCATCAAATTCCAATTTCTAGGTCCTGAAGTAGTTCCTGAACTTCCCAAGCCCTGGCTTTGCCAATTTTCTTTCAAACTTGTGCATTAAAGCATGTTCTTGCTCCAAATGCTGTCTTGTTATAAATATTATTTGCTGTTTGCAAACAAAATGTGATAAGAAAAAAAAATTTCTGATTAAAAATACAACCTGCCAACCCATTATCCTGATTTATCTTTGAGTTGACAAACAGATATTTTGACTGAACTATTTATGCTTTGGAAACTTTTTTTGTCTTCTGTAGTTCATATACTATATTTTAGATTTTACTTGTACCATTAGCAGTTTGCTTGCATTTTCAGAGTGCATAAAAGTATTTCATGCTTCCTTAACATGGTAGAATTAAATAAATAAGACATATCCAACTTTGAGCTGTCAATTTATTATCATGCCTTAATCTTTTTTAATGTCCAAGAACTCAAAAATTAAAAATATGATGAAAGAACAAAATACAGTGCAAGTTTCATGACAGTGTTTACAGTATCTAAAATAGAATTATTCCAAATTATTTAGAATTTTAAAGAATAATCAACAGGATTTTCTAGTAAATTCATGTAAAAGATCTCTTATATGAAAAAATGCTCATCATTCTTAATCATCAGAGAAATGAAAATCAAAACTATTTTAGATATCATCTAACTCCAGTAAGATTAGCCCATATCACAAAATTCCAAGACCAGAGAAGTTGGCGTGGATGTGGAGAAAAGGGAACACTTCTACCCTGTTGGTGGGAATGCAAATTAATACATTCCTTTTGGAAAGATGTTTGGAGAACACTTAAGAGTTCTAAAAATAGATCTGCCATTCAATCCGATAATTCCTGTACTAGGCATATACCCAGAAGACCAAACATCACATCATAGCAAAGATATTTCTACCAGAATGTTTATTGCAGCTCAATTCATAATTGCTAAATCATGGAAAAAGCCCAAGTGCCCATCCATCCACGAATGGATTAATAAATTGTGGTATATGTACACCATGGAATATTATGCAGCCTTAAAGAAAGATGGAGACTTTACCTCTTTTATGTTTACATGGATGGAGCTGGAACACATTCTTCTTAGTAAAGGATCTCAAGAATGGAAGAAAAAGTATCAAATGTACTCAGCCCTACTATGAAACTAATTTATGGCTTTCACATGAAAGCT
>CAUYPK010125061.1:0-21949 GCA_963574355.1 Loris lydekkerianus | reverse complement strand
GACTTAAAGAGAAACTTCTCTAAAGAAGGCAGATGCAAAATCTACAAACACATGAAAAAAAGCTCATCATCCTTAATCATCAGACAAATGCAAATCAAAACTACTTTGAGATATCACCTAACCCCAGTAAGAGTAGCCCACATAACAAAATCCCAAAACCAGAGATGTTGACGTGGATGTGGAGGAAAGGGCACACTTCTACACTGCTGGTGGGAATACCCACTAATACGTCCCTTCTGGAAGGATGTTTGGAGAATACTTAGAGACCTAAAAATAGACCTGCCATTTGATCCTACAATTCGTCTACTAGGTTTATACCCAGAAGACCAAAAGTCACCATATAACAAAGACATCTGTACCAGAATGTTTATTGCAGCCCAATTCATAATTGCTAAGTCATGGATGAAGCCCAAATGCCCATCGACTCACGAATGGACTAGCAAACTGTGGTACATGTATACCATGGAATACTATGCAGTCTTAAAGAAAGATGGAGACTTTACTTCTTTCATGTTTACATGGATGGAGCTGGAACATATTCTCCTTAGCAAAGTATCCCAGGAATGGTAGGAAAAGTATCCAATGTACTCAGCCCTACTATGAAGCTAAACTGTAGCTTTCACATGAAGGCTATAACCCAACTACACCACAAGACTATGGGGAAAGGACCAAGGAAGGGGAAGGGAGGGGGGAGGTTTGGGAGGAGGGAGAGTAATGGGTCAGGCCACATCTATGGTGCATATTTTTATCTATAAGAAAAAATAATAATACAAATAAAAAATAAAAAAATGAGGGAAATATTATCAATAAATGAGTTGAAATACTAAAAACAAAGATTGATTATATTAAATCTATAAATGCAGCTTAAGAAATTTAATTTTAATTTGTAACAAACATTAAATAAATGTGATTGCACAAACTTGCTTCTTCATGAAGGCAACCTAAAGATTCATAAATTAAACCTAAAAATTTAAGAAAAAACAACACAATATGAACTTTGAAAATTAAAATAATCTTTGAAAAATCTATTTTGCACATAGAAACCATCTTCAAACACATAAAATGCTGTAAGTAAATATATCACATGTTGAATTTTTGAAGACAGATTTGCAAATTGGCTATTGTCATGGGTGCTATGATAGCAATGGCATTGGAGATAGTGTGGCATGTCCTATAGGCACATATTTTCTTGGCTAATTACATTTAAATAAGATGTAAAGCCACTGAATGAAGAGAAACTTTAGTTTTTTTTTATGCTTTCCCTAGGTCTGTTTGATCTTTTTCTTAGTTGGAATAGGGAAAAAGCGCTGCCTTACAGATGTGAGAAATGGCCTTTAAAAAAAATTAAGTTATGCCAAAATTATTTACCCTGAGGGTAGCCAAAAGAGTTTAAACCTTTCACAGGCAGGACTGCGGTTCTATTTTAAAATTGGTAGGTTTATCCTCATTAGATAGAAATGCCTGTGAAATGGCTGGTAAGGGAAACGGAGCAGAATAGTTAGCACCCACACTTCACCAGACAGGAGGGCGGCCATGAGCCCTGGTTAGGAAGGAAGGAGGCGGGGGAAGAGAAATGGTTTTCATGGGAAAGTTTGGGCACATTGATTAGATTAATGACATGTGATTGAAATGGTTCTACTTTGTAAGAGGAGAAGGAGAGGGTTGATTGAATTTGATTTAAAAATAAATCTTTCCTCCAGCCTCAAACATAATTATAACAAGGGACTGTATTATGTATGTAAAAAAATAATTAAAAATTAGACCCTAAGAATTTTTTCAATGTTTGAAAGAAGGTAATAAAGATTTTCCTTAGATAAGATGAATACTTTCTCTCACGTAGGTTTTCTTATCTGTAAAGATATGAGTTAAGGCACACATTTTTTAGGGGCTATAAACTGAATTACTGTCAAAATCATCAATATCTTAAAAGCAAACAAATTCTTAAAAGCCTTCTCTTGAATGTTTTTCTTTTACCCATAGTTATGACACGCTTCTCCTTACTTTTGCAACGAACTTGCTTGAGAGAGGAAATTCCCAGCTTCTCTGTTCTGCCTTGAGCCCACCTTCCGCAGGTTTTCCACCCCAAATGCTCTAAGGTCATCAAAGGTCGCCTCCTGCTCATCACTGACTGGTCTCTCAGCAGTTTCCGGCATTTCTCACCACTTGCTCCTCTGGACACATTTCTATCTCTTGATTCCATGACTCCACACTTATTTTGTTTTCCTCTGGCTGCTGATTCTCCATCTATTTGCTGATTCCCCCTCACCTCCCAAACCTCTATGTGCTGGAAGTTAAGCTCACTTGGAACACCCCGAAACTTTTTTTTTTTTTTTTTTGCCTCTTGGTTTTATTTACATTTCCTGCCTGGGTAACGTCATCCAGTCTTATGGATTGAAATATCACTTATATCTTGATGATGTTATTCCAAATTACATCTCTGGAGCTCTACCACTATCAACATATCCAAAATTAAGCTGCAGATATTCACAACCTTCCCCTCAGCCCTCCATCCCAGCTGCTTCTGTCATCTTCATCCTCTCAGTGAATGAAAGTGCCCTTCCTCTATCTCAGGGGTCAGCTAACTATGGCAAGTGAGCCACATCTATCCCATTGCCTGTAACATACTGATTATGGCTGTTTACTTGGTGCAAAGGTAGAGTTAAATAGTTGCAGTGTAGGCCATAAGTCTCGAAAAGCTGAGCATATCTACTATCTGATCCTTTACAGAAAAAGTTTACTGACTGCTATCTTTACTGCTTAGGCCAAAATGTTATTGGAGTCCTTTGCACTCTTTTTTCTATAACCTATATCTGCTCAGACAGATCTGTTGACCCTACCTCCAAAATACTGTATATCTAGAAGATAGCCATTTATCAACACCCGCTGTTGCTACCACCTTCATCAAAGCCACCATAATTTGTCATCTGGACTATTGAAAGGGACTCTTAACTGAGGGACTGGTCAATAAAGCCTTACTGTATAAATTAATGAAGAATAGGGAAAATAAAAACAGTCATAACTTTGATAAAGGTTTTTAAATACACTATTGGTTAGGAAATCAAGGAAAGATATGTCCAACACTTTGAACCTATGTAGGGTTAAATGTGCACTGGAAAACTGTACTTTGGTCATGTGCTTTGAAAAAAGCAGAGCTTCATATAATATAATCAAACTCAAATGACTGGCTTCTGAAGATAATCTGGTAATGACAATGGGAAAAGTGGTAAGGGGTATAAGATGACACATGGCAACTGCAGCTGGACTTCTGGATAGTCATAAATCAGTCAAATTGTCCCACCCCAAAAGCCTCCTCTCCAACCCATTGCTGATAAGTGGAAAGTGGGCCCTCAACCTTACCCTTCCTGGGGGTAATCTGGAAACCTGATGGCTCTAGATATTACCATTCAGGCAGACAACCTAGAAAGCCTGATTGTTTACACAGTAGCAAATAATTTTTACACATGTACAACTATGTGCTTCAACATTGTGCACAGCAAACTAAACATGCCTATTGAGGGGTATAACCTCTGCTATAAATTATCATTACCACTGTTACACTTACACAGAAGACTTTTCTTCCCTCTTAATCTTCGTGTACGGTGGCAGGCAGGACTGACCATGGAATTATCTTTGCCCCCAATTCCCTTATAAGAGAACTTACCAAATAGTGACTGCTGCTTTGTCCTTAACAATTCAAAATGCAAGAAATGCAAATTTCCACATTAACCAATACAACACTAAACAATTAATTCATGTAGATAGTCAATAAATGAATATTTATTGAGAGGCACTGAGTAGTTTGAATTAAAATTTCAGGGATTGACAGACAATAAGTACTAACAAACAAATAAGCAAATAATCACAAATTATTTTACACCATACCAACATTTTATATACAACATGCATATATAACATAATGTGTATATATATATTAACACACAGTTCTTTAATACAAAGAAGCTCCAAAGAATCACCTGCTACTTAAAATTTTGCTTCTTTGAAGTTTTCTTAGTCAATTGCACATACTCCCAAATGTGGGTCATTCCATGTTGTAGATATCTGTACTTTTCCCATCGTGTCCACATGGTTTCTAAAAGTAGGGGTCTAATATATGATGGGGGGAGGGGAATGTAGGAGTGGGGAGAGCCAAGGGGGAGGGGGTTGGGGGCGCCAAGGTGTATGACACACCTCTTGGGGTCAGAACACAATTATAAGAGGGAATTTACTTAACAAATGCAATCAGTGTAACCTAATTCTTTGTACTCTCAATGAATCTCAATCTCAAACAATAAAATAAATTTTAAAAAAGTAGGTGCTGAATGATTTGGCAAGTGAAATTATGTGATGATATGGAAATCATTCTTGTAATAAATCTTTTTTTTTAATTTTAACCTATTCATTCCTTCAGTGTATAGTCTCATGACAAATAAGTAGATATTTGAGCCAGATATTATTTTTCTCAATTCAATTTTGGGTCCTGAACCATTATCTTAAAGCACATGTTAGAGTTCTCATCAAGGAAATAACTTCAGAACCTCCTGGGGAACTTTTGAGAAGGCAGGTGCCTAGCCCAATTCTGGACCTATCAAATTAAATTTTCAAGGTTGGAGACTTTGAAAGTGTACTTGGAAAGTGACTCTGTGCTCTACATGGTTTTATTAATGAGGATATCAGAGGCAACATGTGGGGGAAATATTAGTGTAACTTTCTGAAAATCCAACTCTTCAAAAAGAAAAAAAAATTGTAAAAGTAAGGCAATCCCTTTTCGTTGCTGCAACATAACTTTATATTACTACATAGACTCTGCATTTAAAATACACCTATAATACCGACAAGCAACTTGGTCTATGAGAATATAAAACAGCAGAAGAATATGCCCATCACCAAATCTTCTAAGCTAATTTTAGGATGCATCCTCAGACGTAGAGCACCTGCACAGTGATTTGTCATCTCTGCTCCACACTGGTTAGATCACACAAACACTAAGCATCTTGGTGTCAGAAGAACACACACATGTTGGAAACCAGTGAAGGAGGACAATGGGCTAGGGGGATTCCTTGCTCAGAGCTACAAGGCTTCCCAGTTCCCAAGATGATCTGGCTGGCACTGGTCAGGTGTGCCTACGTGGAGTAAGGGGTGAGTGGTGGCTGCCTTGCTTTTCCATTGCCTTAATAATATGACATTAAGAAATCAAAAATGGAGGATCTTTGTGTGGTGTCCATGATAGCCTGTGTTAGCAACACGGGGATGAGAGAGATGGCATTTAAAGGGCTGGAGGCTTGGAGAGGGCTTGGGCCGGTAACATAGAGGTTGTCTTCCTCTTCATAATCCATTCTAAGACTTGACACTCTGTCATCAGGCAGAGGTTTCCTGTATGGTTTCCAAGGGGAGAAAGGATGTCCTCAGACAAAATGAACACAGAGAAATTCTCCATACAAAGGCTCAAAAACAGGAGCGATGCATACCTGAAGGGAAGCACGTACTGTATTGTTCTTTAAAGCGTGGACTTGCTGTCAGAACCACATTCTTAGCATTTTGATTTACTTCCTCTGTGACCTTGGGGAAGTTAATTATGTCCTCCAAACTCAAACTTCAGGTTCACAATATCTAAATGAAGAAAATTGTCCCCATTTCTCAAGACTTGCAAGGGTTAGAGCAGACAGCGACTGATGACTAGTCAGCACAGGTCTAGTGTGGCCAGGGTGCACTAAATGACAGCTATTATTACTGCCAGGGATTTGGGGGTGTGGGTGGAGTTACTGAACTAGAAAGTTGCCTAAAATGCAAAACAGAGAGTTGCCTGAATGTGAGAGACATCAAGCATTAATTTCAACTAAGCAGGCAATCAGATAAAGTGAAAACGATGAACCCGGAGGCAACCAAATAATCAGAAATAGAATTGTGAGGAGAAAATAAGGAGCTTATTTAGAGACAGTGAAAGCTAAATATTAGGGAATATTTTACAAGTTTTAAAACTTTTTCATGCTACTGCTTAAATCCCTTTACCATAGTTTTATCTTTAAATTTTAAGACCATTTGTTAATAGATTCTGGCAACAGTTCTCCTTTCCAAAGAAATGTAATACCCTCCAGCTATCATCGAATATTGAAACCATGAGCCAGGAAGACATTTGCATGTATGGTTAACTTTTTTTCACCAATTTAAAGTTGCAGTATTCTAAGAACTGATTTCTGTTTTGTTGAGCTGTCCTGTGATACCCATTCACATCCCATATTTGCCATTGCCCACTTGGTCAGAAGAATTCAGATGCCTTTCCACCTACCTACTGCCTGCTGAGAACACGATCTCCCTGGAATGTAGAGATGGATTTAGTAGAATGTTCATATTTAACTAAATTGTGAAAGGTGAATTTGATGCACTTTGTAGTAGAGGAAAAAATATTGTTTCCTTAAGTAACATTTTGGGGCTGTTTCAGTTTAGAGGATGTGGTGTGAATTTTAAGGGATTTTATGAAAAGTTCAGTCTAAAAACCCAACTTGTTGGGCATTTTTCCATATTTGTGTCAAAAAAATGGTTGGTCCCTGATCTTAGAGGCTATGGATAACATGAACTAGAAACATTCAAATCTCGTTTCTCCAAAACTCAAGAGGCGGATGTATTTTATGCCACATATTTTTCTTGATCATTTTAAAACTGCTAGTTTTTATCTTCCTTGCTCCCTCCCATGCAATTCTTGGGAAATTTTAATAAACAACTAAATATGTCAAGTTCATGACTATTAAATGACATTGCCTGACTATTAAATAGTTTTCAGATATACTCAATTCATGACACAAGGCTAGCCAGAGTAGTTTACTTCTATTCTGCTAAAGTCCTTTGATTAGTTTCCAAAAAATACCTGGTCCTCAGTGTGTCAGGAGGACTAGGCAGGCCTGGTGCTACTTAGGCCTCTGAAACAGGTTTTGGACTAGTGATTACTTATGTCTCAGCACTTACTCTCCAAAAAAAAAAAAAGTTAACATTTTATTGCAAAAATTCTTGAGTAGATTCCCAGGCATAAAATTATCCATCCATCCTGTCTCTATGACACTCCCCTACCTATGTTATGCCAGGTGGTCTGTTTTGACAACCAAAACATATTCTTCTCCAAGATTCTTTGTAGAAGAATGTTTCCTCCCACACACTAGCTACTCTTTTCAACCCCCATAGGTGTGTGCCCTGGGTGATAAACCTTAAAGGCTTAAAGCCTTCCTGAATTCTGCTTTTTATCTTGCGTTTTCTAACTCAGAGAAACTTAACTATCCTTGCCAGAAACAGAGGCATCTTCCTTAACTTGATATCATATATTCAACTTCAGCATATTAAATCACGAACTCCTCCTACTGATTTGCATCTTAAGTATTCCCAGTTCTAATTCCCTATGTTACAGCCCTACTGCCCTAAAATTAGCAGAAGCTACAGTTCTGTCCCACCAGAATTATCCTAACAGCCTCCTGCCTGTGCATCCTGCCTTTACTCTGCCTCCCCTTCCAACACCACCCTCACCCTCTGGCCCTAGCCAGAGGACCTTTCTGAAATGCAAGTATAGGATTACATATACTTCCCTGCTCAAAACCTTCAATGACTCCCCTTGGTCTTAGAATAACATTCAAACAAGTTTCTTGTGCTTTCCTCAATTTATCAAATATCACTCTGTCTTCTATTCAAGCCACATCGAAGTTTTATCCATGCCTCAAGTGTACCATGTACCTTCTTAGAACATCCTTCTGTCCCTGCTCTGCACTCCTATTTCCTTAACTCCTTGCTGTATTTCATATTTTCATTTTTCACATTTAAAGTCATTCCTCTTGGAAGCCTTCTCTGCCCTCCTACACCCAGTCCAAGTCCAGGTCAGGTCTTCTCATGGATCCCCGAGCACCCTACTTCAGCACTTGGTGGCTCACTCCCTTGTCTCGTATTCACAGTACTTCCCATCAGAGAGCATCTCTTTGCTCCCCATGGAATCCCTGGACACGGTGCCCAGCACAAGAACAAATACTGTGGTATGAGTAATTGGTTATTAAACAACTCTTGCCCACCAGAGCACTGCAGTCACACATTCTAACTAGACAGGGTTAAAAGACCTCATTCGGTTGTTCCACAAATAATTACTGAGTACTCTCTGGGAGAAAGGCATGATGAAGCTAGGTTTATAAATACCCAACAGCAATAAAATAAAACAGTTTTTCTATACCACTGTGTGTGGAGAGATATCAATTGTCACCGAAAAGCGTGTTGAACACCAGGAAATACAGTCACCATCTATGCGGCCTACTTGTGATTCACTGCATTTCTGCCTGCCACCTGATGACAAGGTTGTGAGTCATACTGTGTCAGGTTTTTACATTCGCACTTCTGTGGACCTCTATTGAAAATGGTAATAAACAAAACACTCTAACCTCCGGCTGCTCCCTATGTGGAGAGCTGAATAAATGTCAAGAAACCTTTCAAGGTCACTACCTTCTTCATTCATACACAAGTAATGCTAAGCAGCATGCATGCCCCTTGGAAGAAAATTCCTACAGAATGTGCCCAGTCTTTCTTTGAAGCCAAGACGCTGAAGAGGAACTACATCCAGGAGAGCAGGAAGGCAGAGTTCTGAAGGTTCTGGAGAAATGCCTTCCTGTCAGCAATTGTTCTCAGTGCACTGCTTACTGACAGCTGCTCCCCGGAGGCCTTCCAGTGGCCGTGAAAGTATTCATTGCAGAGCTTTAGATCAGACACATCAGATTTCTCATGTTTATAACAAGAAAACTGAGTTATCCTTCCCACATGAGAGGAAATGTGCCAGCTGGGACAACATATGGATTCATTAAAATATGTGTATATGGATACACATGGCCAGTGTTTATCCAACTACTGAATAAAGAAGAACAAAAAGTCTGTATTATCCATGTTCACCACCACATGAAGCCCAAATAAACAAAATCAGTATTGTTTTTTCTTTTTTTTTTTTTCCTAAGTCATAAATTATCATTCTAGGCAAGTGGCTTATTGGTACTTTCCAAGGATGGATTAATCTGTTCTCCATTCATTCATTCAAGTCATGTTTTCTTACTTTACTAGCAAGGCTGTGACTTGGAAACCAGTATTTTTCTCTTTTCCAGAAGAGTATACAAGCCTTGTTCCTTTAGTTCTGCAAATGATATTTGCAGTACAAAATACATGCATAAATAAAACAGGCCGTTATTATCAATATAGTTATTTTGGCTTCTTGAAATTGCATTACACGCTTTATTTTTTCAGTTTTATAAAAACTGGTGGTCAGTTAATTCCCGTGATCCTCTGGACTAAGACTGCTATCTCTAGCACACAATTCAGTTCATTGCTCCTGCCATCACTGCATATAGGTGCAGCTATATGCTTCTTCCTTACTTTTGCCTGAAGAAATCGCATTGCTGACTCAGTGGTCACTACTTCTCTGGTCACTTTCATGGCCAGTATCAGCTCCATCAACAGTCAGGGTCATCTTTCCAAAATGTATCTCTCACCCTCCCTAGAACCTTCACAGTCTCCCCATTGCTTTTGTATTAAGGAATCCTCAATCTTTTCCCAAATGCCTCCAATATGTGTCTAAAGTATACTAAAGTTTTTCCCTCCCAGTGATTTTGTTCACGCATTGTTTTGCCAGCTGTAATGGCCAAGCCTGCCCTTCCTGAATGTAAAGCTCCTCCTCTGGGGAGCCTTTCATGATTTGCCAGCTAGAGATTAGTGCTTCCTTCTTTGACTCCTGCATGGCATTTCTCTGTCCTCCTTTTATGACGTCAGTCTTACTCAGAAGTGTATTATACTGAATTATATGCTTAGTGGTTTTGTTTTTACTGCATTGTTTATACCGTAAAGACAAGTTTTTTTGTTATTTTGGATCTCTTCCTCTCACGGAGGAACCTCAAAGTTTTTAAAATTAATTTATTCAATTGACTTGAATTCAGAGAACAATCTACAAATTTTACTCCATGTGGGTCTTGCAATTTCATTCTTCTGGAGATAATTCTTATTCTAAAAAACTCATGTGATTTGTGGTTTAGAGTCACGGTTAAAGCCGCCTTTAGGAAGAATAAAAAACATCTGGTGCCCAAGGAGCTCTGGAAATTAGTCAATAAATTAATTGTAGAACAGAAGCCAAAAGTAAAGAAGTTTCACTTACATATTTTAATTTGTATCTATATTATTTTTCTGTAAAAAAATATTGTTTAAAAAATTAAATATTTCAAGTAATGTTTTTTGCTTGTTTGGCTGATTTTTTTTTTTACCAAAAGTGTGGACAATACATCCAAAGAAAATGCTACAAAACCAAAATATAAACATCAGCAACCCATGTTTAAATTGTTTTGCTTTATTTAGTCAAGTCTATTCTGTTTACTATAACCCAGTACTCAAGGAAGATAAAGTTAATCAAAAGGGATTTTTATTTCAAGTGTGTGAGACAAAACATTATTATAAATGGTGAAAGAAATTTCTATTAAAATATTTGTAAAGATATTGAAATTGGTGCTACTTGTAATATATAACAGTTCACAAGGATTTCAACTAAATTCAACAAATAATGGTTGATCATCTACACTCAAGAAATTGTCCAGGAAAATAGAGAATCAAAGACAAATCAACATAGACTTAGGAGTCTAAAAGCTCAAACTTAGGAAGTTTGCAAGAAATTCACAAATAACCATAAATTAGGGGATGGGAAAGATATGGCAGGCATAAGGGGCTGCCCCAGTTCAAAAGAAGGGAAATCACACGTGGTCATGGGTATAAGAAGAATTCTGATAATCAAAAACTTGAAAGGTAGGTTTGTAAATAAAGGAACAAATTAAGAAGGAGACTTTGGAGGGAGAGAAACTGGTAGGGTCAAAGACTCAGAAAGTTGTAGATGAAAGGGATTACAAATCAAGTTGGTGCCATAGAAGAAGCCCTGAGCCAAAGAATATACTCTAGGAGGAGCTCTTGAGTGATATCACTCACTGAGGACAGAACACGCTGCTGATGACTCAGAGCACAGATATGTGTGAGGTCATCATAGTGAGGTGTGTTTTATATTTTTGAGTTTCATAGAACAGGTTAGGAACAACACTAGCTTTCAAATGCTCACAAATCCTAATCAATGTTAAACAAGTTAAACTGCAAGTAATAGATCTGCATTTTTCACCTAGCGGAGAGAATTAGTCCCTATTCCAGCCTCCAAGCTGCCTTTTATGTCTTCATAAGGGATCTAGATTATTTTTGGTGGCTGATTTACTCAAAAGTTCCTTCTAATTTATCGTTTCACTGAAATGAACACATTTTTCTAAATAAGCTCATTGTTTTTCTCCTGCCTCCAAGCCTTTTGTCCTGGCTTCTTTCTCTGCCTCTGTCCCCTGGCGTATTGGTGTGGCTCCTTCCCTCCCCTGTCTTAGGCCCTTCTCAGGGAGATCTTCTCTGAACATTTAGTGAATACCAAAACCTCACACGCCTTCCTCATTTTTCTTCATAACCTTATCACTTTCTAACATCCTATGTAATTTATTTATTCATTTGGTTTATTGTCTGATTCCTTACCCAGGGGGACCCAGAAGTCTGTCTGTGTTTTTCATGAATGTATCCACAGTGCTAAGAATAGTGCCTAACACACAGTAAATGCTCAAAAAATATCAAATGAATAAATACCTGTGTGAATGGAGTAAATGAGCAATATTACGTGAGTATTTGGAACAGTCCCTATTTTACTTTATAGCATTTACTGTGCTGACTACTGTTTCTCATTACTTTTACTGAATCAAGGAGGATGTATAAACTATCTCCTACATAATCAGCATTGTATCTAGTCCTTACAAATCACATATAGCGGTTTTGATATGTAGAAAGAAAATAATATGAAGGGAAAAATAAATAGAGTATGTATACTACAGGCTTTAGCTGGCATTTTAGGGAGGCTTACATCTTCAGGGGTTTCCCTAATGGATCATTTGCTACATCTCTACATTAAAGCATGGACTTTGGAATTGCACAGACCTAAATGCTAATTCCAGCAATACCATTCATTATTCATACCACCTTTTCCTAGTCAGTAACTTTTCTGGATCTAAGTGATTTCATTCTTCAAATGAAGATCACAATCTTAACCTCACATGGAGAATGAGAACTATCAAATGATATCATCCGTGGAAGCAATTAGTCAAGTCCTTGGCACAAAGAAGCAATTAAATAAATGCATGAGGAATTAATTAATTCTTGATAAGTGGGGAAAATATAGCTAGAAAAATTTGGCTTCAACATTTTTACTGTGTTGTAGCTTCCTCTACTTTTTACTCATGGTGGTCCCTCTACCTTTGATACAATAAAAAAGAGTAAATTGCATTATTTATTGGTTATGTATATTATCTTTCTCATTTTAAGATAATAAAATTGGGCTTAGACACATTAAGTAAGTTGCATAAGCCCACAAAGTAGGTGGCAGAGTTAAAATTTGAACCTAGATGTGCCCACCTCCTAAGCTGGCTCAGCAGTCTTGGTCTTCACCTTGGTTTGCAGAGTGACATGATCACTGAAAATTCTTTAAATTCATGGTAAACACTATTCTTCTCTAAGCTCACATAGAATCTTATACATATTTTTTCATAATTTATAGTAATTTCTTAAACTCATTTGTTTTTCTTTGTACATGTCTACATCAGCTTCTAGAAACATCTTTTCTGTGTAAGTAACTCTTTCTAGTTTTTGGTCCTGAATGGGCTTTCACTGAATACTTTCACAAGAAGTTCAAAGAAACTCAGAGAAGTTAATGTCCTTGAACGTGTATTTAGCTATGGGCTGTGGTCTGATTGTTCTACTCTTCATTTCATACATTCATCACAAAAACTCTATGTGGCAGATATTACCTTTATCCTTCATATGAGAGATGATGAAAATGACATCCAGTGGTGGGAATGAGTTCACACATCTCATACTTCAAGACTAGGGTTTAAACCCAAACATTTAGGTCCCAGGGCCTCATATTCTTAATCAGGAGCCTACTTTGCCCCTCATACACTAGGACTGATTACATCTTTCATTTTTTAAAATAAATTCCAGGAAAATGCATTTTTATAGAGTCTAAACTGTACTTTGATGAACTATGAAGCACAACTATTCAGTAAGTCTCATTTTTATTTGGCAAGACTTTATTTTTCCTATGACCCTGGCATCTGCAACTAGTCAAACTTAAAAAGCTCATTTATATAAAGAGATTAATCTGCAATCTGATGGCAACTCCAAATTTTAGTTCAGCACCTATAAAATTGTTAGTGATACCAGTTCCCACCCTCCCCACGCCAATTTGGAAACCCCATGTTGGTGACCACAGGCTCCCAGCTGCGATCATGTAAGATTTTGGATTTTAAATCACAACATTGCATATAAACTCAAAACCAAAAATTATCATTAACAAGACTTTTTTCTTTGGGTACCAACTCAATTTTTTTTTTTTTTTTCACATCCTAAGTGAAATGACTTAAACATAGTCTTTTTTAAAGCAAGAGCAAAGACTGTGTTCACAGTAAGCTGGAACACTGTGAGAGCTCCCTGGCTCCCTGTTATCTGAAGCACAAAGCCTTAAATCACAAGGAGGGAAAAGTCAGCATATTCTCTTAGAATACAAATAGATTCATGTCAGTAAGAGCTTTGTCCAAGAAAGGGAAAGACACCTACCCAGAGAATAAATCACACACATGAAACCTATAATTTTAAGAAATAGTCTCAAGAACTGTTTTAGGTGATACACATGACTACTAGATGAAGAAAGCACAGAAAAAGTTCCATGTGAAATATTTTTTTAAAAAATAGACCTTCCAAATTTGATCAATCAATATACCCCACTTTTTATCTATATTCCCTATATAACATAAGATTCCCCAGTGGTTTTGGAACTCACAGAAAAGAAGTCTCTATAGATTGTCTCTGTCACTTTATCTTTCCCTCTGTCTCTGTCTCTCTCTCTGTGTCTGTCTGTTCCCCTCTCTCCTTTTCTCTCCCTTTCCCCACCCCAATTTTATGATGGAATAGTACTTAACATTATTAGGCACATAGGAACCTTCCCTGAGTCAAAACGAGTAAGAAGCCCACGTCCCTTGACATGTCAACACTCATGGCTCCTTCAGGTTTTTCTAACATACAGTTTAAAGCATTTTCACTCAAAACGCAAAGAAAAAAGATTTCTTCTTACCATATATTCCATGTTTGCAGCCGGTGGGAACACTTTGCCCCGAACTTGATTATGATAATCAAGAATAGCGATCATGTCATTCTGCGAAATGTAGCGCTTCCGCCTGGCTTTGGGGATATCCGCAGAATCTAGCTGCGCTTTCAAAGCTGCTTCAATATCAGGGAAATTATTGGTTGGCGGGGATGAGTCAGTGGAATTGAGTAAGACGACGGTGCTTGCTTCACAGAGAAGGCAGAGCAGGAGCACACTGCTGACAGCAGAGATTGCTATCATTGTGAGGGGTGAAGAAGAAGAGGCCGCCGAGTTTGCTTTGCTTTAAAGCAGAAAGGTAGAGTTAGGGTTTATGAAAAAAACAGGGCCAGAGACTAGGAATTTACAAATTTATCACTGGGGAGCATTTTTTGATTTGACTTTCTAAAAAAAATCCAAATATTGAACTCAAGCCTAGGAGATAACCTGGAATCAAATTTTCATTCTGTTTAGTATTGTGAGGCAAACTCCTAAGAGGAATTTTTAAACTAGAGAAAAATAAACAGCATGACCATTAACCCTAACTTGAATGTGATCCATTTGCCCCAAATGCCTGCAGCACAAAATGCATTACTGCATATTTATTTTCTGTGGGAAATCTTTAGGAATTGAAATTCACCTTGACAGTGAAAGGGAAAAATGCATTACAGGTAACAACAGAGAATGTGCTGACAATGTCTCCCGGACATATAGGTACACCAAGTGATAGAATACATACAAAAAAATTATAGTAATCCAATCTCATTTCTCTTAAAAAAAAAAAAAAAGTGAGCTACTTTAAAATCAATGCATGCAATATAAACTTGTTGAGCTAAATAGCTTACCTCTGCACAATGCCAAAATGAATATATTGTTCTTCCAAAAATTTAAAGTTCTTTGCTATGTTGTAGCATGGACTCTTGTGAGAGGAGTGTATCTTATTACAAACTCTCAGAGAGCAAAACTCTGCAAGGTTTGAATGCTGCTGGCTACAGGAGCAGCTAACAGCTTTTATATGTCACAGTGTGCAACGTCCAGAAAGGGCAGTCTTTCTTAGGGTCTCTCTTAGCCAAAATCAAAGGGGAGGGCTTTTGGATAGAAAAAAACAGCGATTGGGTGGCAACCTTTTTATGTGGGTGGTGAGGAAATTGAGTCACACCCACAGCTCACAAAGTGCAAACCATAAAAGACAAACCCCCTTTTCTCTGGGCTTCCACCTTTTCTAGGAGCAGTTAATTTTTCTAATTTAATGCTTTCTAGTTCCTGGTTCTCATACAAAAACAAGAAAGAAAAAAAAAAAAAAAAACAGACCGTGGGTTCTTGAAAACACAGACGGCTTAGTAATAAGCAGTACTTTTTTTTTTTTTTTTTTTTGAGAAAGTAAATGACATGAGAGCTAAAAAGAGCAAGCTGATATTAAATCTAAAGAGCAGCTCACACAGTTAGTCTGGGTGGCCACAACTATTACTCAGGAGGAAAATCAGTTATAGCCAAACTATAGCATATGGTATTAGGATAATAGATGCTCATGTGGTTGCTCTCTATGGCCATGTGGCTTTATTCCTCCAATTTATATATTTATTCTTTTTTCCTTCTCCCTTGTCACCTTCTTTCTTTCTCTCCCTTTTTTCCTTTTTCTTCAGAGTAAAGTCAGCAAATTACTTGCTTTTTATCTGCTTTGTAGAAAATGTGAATAAAGAAGCTCATGGCAAAAGACAGTAGCCAAGGGAACATCTGTTTCAGGTTTAGAAGTATACAGTTGAAATTTTAAGCAGAGAATAGCTCGGCCTCTCAGGAAGCATACTGGAGAGCACGGCTGAGTATCTGTAAAGAATTTAGCAGCTGCTGCGGCTGTGCCTTGTTAGGAGGATGTCACTGTGACAAAATCTGTGTCAGGCAAAGCAAAAGCCCAGGCATATGAATATTACTAAGTCAGTCTGTATTGAAAGTTCCCGTAAAAGTGTCAAGCGTTGAACTCACTAATAACGTGAGGACCATTTATGGTCGGTGTCAGTAGGAATCCTGGAATACTCACACTTCTCAGCTGAGAACATTACTTAACATACACTGACTTTTCCAGTTTGCCATGTGATCGTCCCCCATATGTTCACCAGGAGAAGTACTGTGTCAATTTACAGTCATCAGAAATGATGGTCGTGTAGCCGGCGGGACAGGGAGCCAAGTTTCCTCAGATATATTCCTTGTTGGGTCACCAGCAGTCTGTGTGGCCTAATACACAAGGCTTAACTCTTCGTTGGTGCATCTGAAAATAAGAGAGAAAAGGTTCATTTTCTATGGTGAGACAGATTTCATCGACTCTCTGAAAAGGACAGTAAGGTAGAAAGCGCCTAACTAAAAGGAAATTGTTTGAGGAGTGCTTTCAAGTTACAATACTGGAAACTTTGGACAAAGAAGTAACACTGTAAAATCAAAACGGCAAAAGCAGGTAGGATAAGCCCTGAGGTAATCAAGAATAGTATGAAGCTTCAGAGCAGCTGAGGGAAAATGTGATTATTCACAGCTGTAGATTTTTAACAGCAGGCGCTGTCCAACTAGGGTCTTTCCCCTTCACAAAGTATTCATGGCACCTTGAATGAATGAATCTCAAAGACGCTGTATTAAGGATTGCTGAATCGAAGAGCAGGTTAGATGAGATACTCTGTGGGCCGTCTGGCTCTAAGATCCCTGGACTTTTTGTGAAATTCGTGCTGGCACAGATGAGCCTCTTCTCTCTACATATCTCCTCTCACTACCAGCATCTAGCAACTAAAGAACAGAAGAGCACATGTGAGCCTTTCTTTCTCCAAAGTGGCTGAGCTCTTGCTTAAAATACCATAAAACCAACCAGTGTATTCAAATGATACTATTTGTCATGTACACAGAGAGATATTGTCCATTCTGGAGGTCTGACTTGAAAGGTTTCCACAGGGAGTAAATGTGATCCTTGGGCATCTGGGCCATAAATGGATTTCCTCTAAGAGGAGGAAGTTGAGGGATGGAGGAAGGAGAAATAAAAAGCAGGAATTTCTGTGAAGGATCTAACCAGGAGATCATCGCCTCGAGTCCAATTGCATAAACGCAGAGCTTATAGTTGCCTAATCCTGAGACCCTAAGGCAAGTCAATGATTTCAGATGTCTTTCAGCACACACATGGTTTACATTGTGGAATTTTTGGACTATTACGGAAACCCACAAGGCTATGGAATCATAAAAGAAACAACCTGTAAGAGGAAAGTTAAGAATTTTACCTCCTCACAGACATTATTGCCAGAAGTATGTTAAATGGTTTGGAAATAGTTTTAATTTTAAAATGCTTGCAGAATTAAGAGGCATACGTCCAAGTTGTCAGTAAGAGAACTATTAATGAACAACTAACAATGAGGTGGTTCTTTGTGAGATCTCTTCATGAAAAAAACCATTGACATGTTTTGAAATCTTTAGGAAACTGCTTGCCAACAGAGACAGAAATGGAATGTAGTTATATTACTGAAGAGAAATATGTATACAATTGGCAGCTCTTTGAAACCTGTGAGACAATGGTTATGATTTTAAAATTGAAATCAGATACATTATAAATTCTCCAGAATGGTATACCTGCGTAAGCCAAGCTACTTTGGTGTGCACATGTGTGTGTGCATGTGCGTGTACGTGTATGCATATGGCTTTAGTCTACATTCTTTCGAATCAGAATATGTTCCATGGACTGGTAGCATTGAAATCACCTGGGAGCTTATTAGAAATGCAGAATGTCTGGTCCCATTCCAGGATTCACTGAATCAGAATCTTCATTTTATCAAGATCCTGGGATGATTCATATGCACCTTAGAGAAGTACTATCAAAATCAGTTTGTTTTTAGAGACACAATCTAGGGCAAAAGCCCACCTATCTAGTAAGATGAGCAGAATTAGGGACAATAGAGGAAAGCAAAAGTCATCATCTATTTTATAAGGAAGAAAAAGATGACTGGGAAAAAACGCCTACATATAACATCTTACAAAGATTATTGAGCAGCAGTCAGATGTGTGAGATTATTAGATAAACCCTATCTGTAATTTCATGCATATTAATTCATCACGAGGTTGTTAAAACAACAGAATTCAGTATATTTGAAAGGACTTGAAAACTGTGGTGTGCCGTATAAATAAACACTTTTATATTATTTTGTCATCCCCAAAAGAGGCCCAAATTACCCTTAGCTCCTAATTCTTTCTTAGCTTGTTTTGTACATCCCATAACTCTGGAAAATACAGATTTTTATCTCTGAAGTGTTTTATCAATCTACTCCATTTTTTTTTTATTGTTATCATGACTGCTCAAAGTTAATCCCATTTTCTTTTTTTAAGATTAGGACAGTCATCTTCTAGCTGACATTCTTCACTCTGGTGACGCTTACTCACTATCCACATTGCCTTTGGGATACCTTCCTGAAAACGCAAACTGAATCATTTCACTCATCTGTGTTTAACTTTATTTGTGCTTCCTTGTTCATAGGGACAAGTTCAAGTGCCTTGACCGGCCTTACCAGGGCCTTGAGAACACTAACAATTCTCCATTTAAGTCTAATTTGTTGCACTTGTCCCTTTCTACTTCTCTACACTCCCCACAGCTCATGCCCAGCTACACTTAACCACTTTCTTTTTACTATTAACATCATTAAAAAGTCCATGTGTAGGGTGGCACCTGTGGCTCAAAGGAGTAGGGCCAAGCCCCATATACCAGAGATGGTGGGTTAAAACCCAGCCCAGGCCAAAAACTGCAAAAAAAAAAAAAAAAAAAAGTCCATGTGTATTTGTTCACTGAGTAGGTGGTAGGCTTCTTAAGCTCTGATAATGTTCTTATTACAGATAATTATATATGTTTTTATCAAAAGAGCTTAGAAAACAGATGACATTGCATTCGTTGTGTACTAATATCTTTTAATGAAATACTTTCATAATAACAAGTCTCATAGAACATTCTAAAATCATCAACGTCAGTAGATGTCTAAGTAAGCTTTCCAAACATTCTTTTCACCAGTCTAGCCATAAATAATCACTAACCAATCAAGAATAAATATGAAATAATTCAAAGAATTATCATGTATTTCATATATAATAAAATAAAATTGGCATATATTTTTATTTGAACCCGTAGGCATTTCTATGTGTAATATTGTTGAATTTAGTGGATTCAGAAAATGTGCAGAATAAATATAAAATATTTTAAAATTTTGAGTCTTCTGCCTAATATTAGAATATTATATGTCTTATGTATATAATATATATTCATAATATAATTGTAATATTAAGTATGAAAATACTGCATGTCAAAATGTTTGACAAATTTTATAAAACATATATGTAATTATCATCCATTTGTAATTTATTTTATTACTTAATATTGTGAAACCAAAACCAACTATCTGTATCTTAATTCATTCTTATCTCTTCCTTTTTATCTTTCTTACAGAAGATGATTAGGAACTAAATATCACATAATAGGCTCAGCACCCATACTCAGTGGTTAAGGTGCTGGCCACATGCATCTGGGCTGGTGGGTTCGAACCAGGCCAGGGCCCACTAAAATAATGACAACAACAAAAATAGCTGGGCTTTGTGGAAGGCGCCTGAAGTTCTAGTTCCTTGGGAAGCTAAGGCAAGAGAATCACTTAAGCCCCAGAGTATGAAGTTGCTGTGAGCTGTGATGTCACAGCACTCTACCAAGGATGACATAGTGAGACTCTGTCTAAAAAAAAAAAAAAATCACATAATAATATATGTGTAATTACTCCAACTTCTATGTTTTTGTTGTTTTTTGTTTTTTGTTTTTTTCTCAAGTAAAGAACAAGCACTTTTAGATTTTCTGCACTGGAAAAGTATATAAATTAACAATTCTAAGTGTAGACCAAACTTGAGCTTTTCTCATTGTATTACAGTTCTGAAAAACAGAGTCCCAAAGCAGCTTTTTAAGTACCTAACACAGTTTGATTCTAAAGTAAATAGTTCATTTATTCTAAAATAAATTGTCCTATTATTATATGAAATAATAAAGGACAATTGTTCAATGAGATATTCAATATAAGAGTAGAATAAAAATGTTTGGCAGTTTCACATTCATATGAGGCTTCAAAAACTTACCATTCTCTACACTCTTTTTTGAAAACCTGTTAAAGAATTTGCTACAACAGAACAGAGAAGTAAATCAAGAAAGAGAAGATATGGGCTGGGTGCAGTGGTTCTCACCTATAATCCTAGAACTATGGAAGACTGAGGAGGGTGGATCACTTGAGTTCAGATGTTTGAGACCAGCCTGAGCAAGAGCAAGACCCCATATCTTCTAAAAATAGAAAAACTAGCCAGACATGGTGGTGCATGCCAGTTGTAGTCCCAGCTACTCGGAAGGCTGAGGCAAGAGAATTAATCAGGCCCAAGAGTTCGAGGTTGCTGTGAGGTATGATGCCATGGTACTGTACCCAGGGCGGCAGAGTGAGATTCTGGAAAGAAAGAAAGAGAGAAAGAAAGAGAGAGAGGAAAGAAGGAAGGGAGGAAGGAAGGGAGGAAGGGAGGAAGGGAGATGTAATCCAAAAAAATAGATGCTATGACATGAAAATAAAAAAATAAATATGGAATTTCCATGATGATAGGGAAGGGAATAATCAGGGCAAAGCTTTATATTAGCCTGAAAAGCTGTCAGTCTAGATTGGAACAGAAGCACAACGAGCTCTGATATAGAATGTTTTCAAGGGGAAAAAGTGAAAATGATAAGGCATGAGTCACTCAGAACTAGTCAATGTGGGAGACAATAACACAAAACCATGACACAGTAATTGAGATTTATTGAGGGTCTTCTTAAAGGCTGACTACCATAGGACATTTTTGGAAAACAGTTATTTTTCTTGAAAATCAAGATATATGCATGTTACTCTGAAATACAGAGTTAACTACCAAAAAGAAATTATTAAAAGAGGTGAATGTTGTTACTTCTGGAAAGCAGAAATGTAAGTGGGAATAAGCAACATGAGATTACCATTTTTTTTTTTTATTTCAACTTCATAGAACTATTTGACTTTTAAAATTATATACATTTATGGGCGGTGCCTGTGACTCAGGGGGTCAAGTGCCAGCCCCATTTACTGAGGGTGGTGGGTTCCAACTCAGCCCCAGCCAAACTGCAACAAAAAATGGCCGGGTGTTGTGGCGGGGCCTGTGGTCCCAGCTACTTGGGAGGCTGAGGTAAGGGAATCACCTAAGCCCAGGAGTTGGAGGTTGCTGTGAGCTGTGGCACCTCAGCACTCTACTGAGAGCGATAAAGTGAGACTCTGTCTCAAAAAAAAAAATAATAATAAAATTATATACATTTATAACTTTATTAACATAAAAGTAATTAATAGAAATTATTTTCCTAAACAATGCATATTAAAATGTTTACTGAGAAAATAGATGAGACAGAACTGGAGATACAGATAAAAGATAAAACTAAAACCACACTTGAATTTGCCTAGCAGCTCTCTCATTGAGTTTGTTATGTTGCAGAAGTTCAGTGGCTGAAGCTTTAATCTTAATTCAATGGCATTGCTTCTAGAATAACCCTGCTGTGTGTTTTTGTTTTTGTTTTTGTTTTTATTAAATCATAGCTATGTACACTAATGCAATCATGGGGTACAATGTGCTGGTTTTATATACAATTTGAAATATTTTCATCAAACTGGTTAACATAGCCTTCACAGCATTTTCTTAGTTATTGTTAAGAATATAAATGTTAAGACATTTATATTCTACACCTAG
>CAUYPK010125053.1:0-51464 GCA_963574355.1 Loris lydekkerianus | reverse complement strand
TCCATTCTGTTACTGAGGGATTCTACTGTGTTTCTCAGATCTTTGAGGAATGCAACTTCTTGTCTCAATGTGTCAAAATCTTTGGTCATTTGGTCTTTGAATCCATTGAATTCTTGAGATAACTTTTGGAATTCTAATTTGATCTTATTTGCTGTCCAGATCCTGCATTCAATTTCTGACATCTCAGCTATTTGTTTGTGCATGGGGTCTTGTGCTGTTTCTGCCCCATTAACTCCTCTAAGGATTAGGGTTGGGGAGGTGTTTCTCCAAGCTTAGACCTCAGCGGGATCACGCTATTGTTGCTGGATCTTTGTAGGGAATGACCCTATGTAGTTCCTCTGGGGCTGTTCTAGCTAGGGAGTTCTGGTTGTCGAAGCAGCTCCAGTGTCTGATACACCTGGATCCAGCAACAGGGATGGGGGTGGTGCACACGGTTCTGGGAGTCCCTGGCGCCCAGTGACTTTGGCACAGAGAACCCAATGCTCCAGCAGTCTCTGGCCAGGAGAAGGGCTCTGTGCAGAGGCAGGGAGGGCTCCAGAGGGTACACAGCTACCAGAGTCCCTGGCCAGATGAACGGGCTAGTGTGGAGGCTGGGAGGACACAGGAAGGAGTATGCAGGGTTGCGTGGCTCCCTCTGTTCCTGGTCAGGGAATGCAGAGGCCCGGTGGGTGCGGGTCCCGGGTAGGGGGTTGCTGCATAGCTCTTATGGAGGTCTGGGCAGCGCCAAGCCCAGGAGTTTGAGGTGGCTATGAGCTGTGACATCACAGCATTCTACTCAGGGCAACAACCCAAGGCTCCAGTGTGCCAAAACTGTCTTAACTCTGCACCTAAGGATTAAGGCTGTAAGGCAGTTCAGTCCCCGCCTTTAGGCTGCTCAGTCACTAGGTTACTTTGTCCCGCCTGATCCTTGCTCTGGGACCCTGAGGGCGGAGCTTGCCAGGGCAGTTCTTTCACAATGGCTTCCTGCGCCCAGCTCAGTGTCTGAGTCTGGGGCCCCAGACAATGCCCAACGTTCTCCACACTCCTGCTCAAGTTCTCCCCAAGGCAGTTCAACTGAGTGCCAAGTCCAGGAACACCAAAACAGTTCACAGGTAAGGCCCTTCCAGTTTATAGTCTCACTGCTGCTTGTATTCACAGTTGGCGGCGTGATTAGGTTGATGGAACACACGCAACCACTTGCCAGTTCTCCACTGTTTTTGTCCTTCTCTTGGGGTCCAGAAGTCCCTTGCTTGCTCCCTGTATCCTCAAAGGGATGATTATAGGCAGATCCCACTGGCCAGAGATGCCTTGAGTCCTGTCTCCCCAGACCCGCTGTACCCAGTTGCAGGGAAGCTGTTACTCGGCCGCCATCTTTAATCCATGAATGGTAAATAGCAATATTATTTTTCCTTAAACTTGAACCCATAAGGAAAGAATAGAAAATATCATTTGACCTGATTATAACTCATATATAATATCAAACCAGAAATTGACATTGGTACGTTTTGTGTATAGTACTATACTGTTTAAACTTACAATTAGTAGATTTGAGTAACTACCACGGCACTAAGACACAAATTTCCTCACTACAAAGATGTGTCTTGTACATACTTGCCATACCTGTACCCATGGCAGCCATTAATCTGTTTTTCTTCTCTGAGTTTGTCATTTTGAGAATGTTTAATAAATGAAATCATATATGACCTTTATGAAATGTGGCATTTTTTTTTTTTTTTATTCAGCCTAATTCCTTGAGATCTGTCCAAATTATGTGGATCAGTGGTTCTTCCCTTTTATTGCTGAGTAGGATTTCATAGTATGGATATAACATAGTTTGTCCAACCATTTACTTATTGAAGGATAATTCCTCCCTGCCCCTAGTTTTTCGTTATTAAAAATAAAACCACTGTGAATATTTATGTTCAGGTTTTTGTGTGGATATAAGTTTTTATTTCTTTGGGACAGATGCTTTTAAAAAAAGAAAATGATTCCTGTTAAAACATGGTAAGGTCAGGGACTGCTGCTACAGTGTCCTGCAGTGGGGCAGAGAGAGATTG
Source organism: Loris lydekkerianus (assembly GCA_963574355.1). Lineage (NCBI taxonomy): Eukaryota > Metazoa > Chordata > Mammalia > Primates > Lorisidae > Loris > Loris lydekkerianus. The sequence continues at coordinate 49,428 of CAUYPK010125053.1, read as the reverse complement.
GCCTCAGGGCTTAGTACAGCATGGGCAAGTGGGAAATGACAGGTAAGGAGCAGGTGGGGGATAGTGGATGGAAAATTACCAAGAAGAAACACCAGGGAGTAGGGAAGATTCTGGTTATACTGGCCTAACAGGATTCTTACTGAGGAATCTTATAAAAGGTGGCCAGAGTGACCAGATAGCACCTGGGGAATGCTGGAGGATGAGGAATCTGATTAGATACTGGGGAAGGGCATGCTTACCTAACTTAGCTAGGTTCTTTGCTAAAACTGGATTTTACAAGGAAGTGCACAGTTGGGCCTAGGAGATGGTTCAGGAACCTGATCAAGTAAGAACCTTCTTCAGTGCCTAGGAGTACAATTGGTGAGTTACATGTTAGCGTGTTTTTAAAGAAAATGCCTGTTTGCTAAAGTGGCTGTGCCATTGTACATGCTTACCAGCAGTGTGTAAGAGATTCATTTCTTTCACACTCTTATCAGCACCTGGTTTTGTCGCTCTTATTTTATTTTATTATTTTTTCTTTGACAGAGTGTCACTTTGTCACCTATGGTAGAGAGTCATAGAGTCATAGCCTCATAGCTTACAGCAACCTCCAACTCTCAGGCTCAAGCAGTCGACCCTCAGCCTTCCTTAGTAGCTGGACTACAGGCACTCGCCACAACTCCCAGCTATTTTTTGGTTATAGTTGTCATTGTTGTTTGGCAGGCCCAGGCTGGATTCAAACCCGCCAGCTGCACTGTTATGTGGCTGGCACCCTAGCCACTCCGCTACAGGCACCAAACCTAATGTCTGATAATCTTGACCGTATTTTTCTATGTTATTATTTGTCATATACTCTCATCAGTGAATGTCTCTTCATATTTTTGGCCCATTTTATAGTTGAAATTTTCTGTATGAAACTTTTCTTATTTGGGCGATGCCTGTGCCTCAGTGACTAGGGCACTGGCTCCATATACGGAGGGTGGTGGGTTCGAACCCAGCCCTGGCCAAACTGCAACAACAACAAGAAAAAAAGAATAGTTGGGCATTGTGACAGGTGCCTGTAGTCCCAGCTACTGGAGAGGCTGAGACAAGAGAATTGCCTAAGCCCAGGAGTTGGAGGTTGCTGTGAGCTGTGACGCTATGGCACTCTACTGAGGGTGAAAAAGTGAGACTGTCTCCAAAAGAAAAAAAATTCTTTTTGCTTAATCAATAAAGTTATTATCTTTATTAAAAATCCTTATAGAAAATTGCAGTTTGGTTTATCTTTTGACAGCTCACTTCTGAGCTCTGCGGAAGCTTGCCTTCTTTCCAATTTTTCTTCTGGGCAAGGGAAATTTTGGGACAGTTTCACCTCTTCTGTTTTGGACTACTTCTTCCATTAGGTAACATGTATAATTGGTAACATCTTCTTCCATTAGGTAACATGAATAATCTGTAACATTCTGACCCATTATGTGCTTCTGATTTACTTCTGCATTAAATTCTTTGCTTTCAGAGTCATAACCTGGGAAGTTGTTTGGTACCATGAGAGATAGACAAGCCTGCATCCACAGGGCCCCAAAACTTTATTGGCAGTGGTAGTTCTGGCAAAACCTGCATCCAATAGCACATAGGAGGACCAGGCTGGCCTGTTGTGCTTTCTGCATCGTATTCATCTCCAGTCACCTCCACGTGGCTTTCATAGACCTTGTCCATGACAACCTTATTGAGAAGCCTGAGGTGCCAGCAGCAGGCCAGTGCAGCGTGCTGTGGTGTACCTTATCAGGCCAGCCTTCACACCATATTTTGGTAGTTCATGTGTGTAAGCTACGCAGACTATCACATCCCCTTCTACACCAGCATAAACAATCTGACAAATGATATTTCTGTTACGTAAACTATCATTCTGTAATAGGTATGTAGTACTTACATTTGTCCTGTGTCACCAAGTGTTTCCAAGGGTACTAATCAGTTTTACTCTCATGTCATCTTCCAAATTTCACTTGTTATCAGTTAAAGTAGGCCTTATTCTTTTTTTTTTTTTTTTTTTTTCTTGAGACAGTGTCAAGGTGTCGCCCTGGGTAGAGTGCTGTGGTGTCACAGCTCACAGCAACCTCAAACTCTTGGGCTTAAGCGATTTTCTTGTCTCTGCCTCCCAAGTAGCTGGGACTACAGGCATCCGCCACAATACCTGGCTATTTTTAAGTTGTAGTTGTCATTGTTGTTTGGCTGGCCCAGGCTGGATTCGAACCCCCCGGCTCCAGTGTATGTGGCTGGTGCCCTAGCCGCTTTAGGTACAGGCGCCGAGCCAAAGTAGGCCTTATTCTTAAACAACTTTTATAAACCCCATACCGCCAAATAGAGACCCACATCCATGGCTCCATATAGACCTAGAATTCTGAGATTTCTCTACGTATTCTAGATGAGTTCTTCGTTGTATCTAGTCTCCAAGTCTACACCTTTTTTCACCATCCCAGCAGGGTCTTATGTAGGTGAGCATTTTAAATTTTGATGTTTTTTAAACTTCATGAATCGTGCTTTTGGTTTTATTCTCCATTCCCACTTCCTAGCTCTAGACAGCCACTAATTTACTTTCTGTCTCTGTGGAATTGCCTATTCTTAATATTTCATATGAATGCAGTCATAACAATATATGGCCGTTTATGTTTGGCTTCTTTTACTTAGCATATTTTCCAGGTTGATTCATGTTGTATCATGGGACAGTTCTTTTTATGGTTTCATTTGTTATAGCTGAATAAAAATATTCCATTTTAGGCTTGGCACCTGCAGCTCAAGCGGCTAAGGTGGCAGCCACATACACCTGAGCTGGTGGGTTCAAATCCAGCCTGGGCCCACCAAACAACATGAAGGCTGCAATCAAAAAATAGATGGGCGTTGTGGTGGGCGCCTGTAGTCCCAGCTACGTGGGTGGCGGAGGCAGGAGACTCGCTTGAGCGTAGGAGTTGGAGGTTGCTGTGAGCTGTTATGTTATAGCACTCTACTCAGGGTGACAGCTTGAGGCTCTGTCTCAAAAAACAAAAACAAAATTCCATTATATGGATAGACTGTGTTTTGTTTATCTGTTTGTTTGTTGATGGGCAGTTATGTTATTTCCTTTCTCATTGACACCAAAACAGTTTTGATTTGTGGCCTCCCTTGCCCTTCACCTTCCTCATACATGATGTACAGATGCACACATGTGCTTCTGTATGTGTGTACAGTTTTGTTTGCTTTTTAAATAGTGGAGGAATAACTTATTTTGTAATTTTTAAAGGTATTTGGGACATCTTCCCATGTCCATACAATTAGATAATCTCATTCTTTTAGATGACTGTACTATTTAAGGTGATGTTGGGTAACTTCCTGTTTTTCTTGTGTCATAGTGGCAATAAACATCCTTACACAAGTGTCTTTCTGGTGCAGAGCTCATTTTATCTACTTTTGGATTTTTCTCTTCAGTGTAACATGTCATTCACTTATTCATAAGTGTATTGATTACCTGCTGCTTGCGGGACACTGGACTATGCTTCCAACACTAGGGACATAGCAGTAATAAAATGCTATTGCTGAAAAATAACATTTGTAAAGATGGAATACTATATGTATTTCATCATAATTCAGTGTGATAAGGATACAATGTGTTATTACTAGAATCCTTTAGAATAAGTAATTACATAAAGGCGTGGAGAAGATTTAACAAAGGAGATAATTGAAGTCGGTCTTTCTGAGGACAAATGGAAGGTCTCCTGGCAAAAAATAAAAGATAACACTTTGAAATGAAATTGCAAGTATGAAGAAAGATGGAGGCACTAAGTATGCTGTCGTATTCAGGAAATAGCAAATGCGTAGTTTAATATGGTCAGCAGGAAAATAAATACAGTCAGCAGGAGGCTTTTTGGGCGGGATTGTAGCAGAAAACAGGAAGATTAAATAGACTGAAAGCAGATCCTACCAGTCTATAGGGTGCCTCTCAATTAGCTAAATGTACCTTTATTTACAAAATGTTCATTACAAAATTTTACAAAATGTTGTTTGTATTGGCCACCTCTTTGTAAAATTTTGTAAAATGATTATTTTATAAATAAAGGTCCATTCAACTACAATTCCCCATTTTCTCTATGTATGGCAACTTTAGGGGTGACTTTTGGGACTCCCTGTATGAGTATCCTGCTAAAGAATTTGAGCTTCATTTTGTACATAACTGGAAATCATTGGAAATTTTTAAACATCCTTTTCATTTTTAGAAAATTTATTAGAGTTGTGCTCTGAATACTTTAGAACATTTTTATCAACTCCCTCTCTACTTCTTCATTTGGGGAACCACTGCTCTGCTTTCAGTCTCAAAATTTGCATTTGCTAAACATTTCTTATACATGGAATTGTATAGTACTACTATTTTCCATCTAATTTCTTTCCCTTAACATGTTTTGAGGCTTATCCACCTTGCAATATACATCAGTATTGTATTCCTTTCCACTGCCTGATCCATTTTGAGATTATGCCACACTTTGTTTATGCATTTAGGAATTGATGGATGTTTGGATCATTTCCAGTTTGGGGATATTATGAATACATTTGCTATGAACATTTGTTGATAGGTCTTTGTATGGATACATATTTTCATTTCTCTTGTTTAGGTTCCTCTGTAGAGGACATTTTGGATCTCATGGTGGGTTAATATTTAACTTTAAGAAATTGACAATGGCTCGGCACCTGTAGCTCACCGGCTAGGGTGCCAGCCACATACACTGGAGCTGGCAGGTTCAAACCCAGCCTGGGCCTGCCAAACAACAATGACAACTACAACCTCCCCCCCACAAATAGCCGGGCATTGTGGTAGGCACCTGTAGTCCCAGCTACTTGGGAGGCTGAGGCAAGAGAATCGCTTAAGCCCAAGAGTTGGAGATTGCTGTGAGCTGTGACGTTGCGGCACTCTACCCAGGGCAATGGCTTGAGGTTCTGTCTCAAAAAAAAAAAAAAGAAAAGAAAAGAAATTGAGAAATTGTTCCCCAAAGTGACTGCACCATTTTACAATCTCATCAGCAATGTACGAAGGTTCCAGTTTCTCCATGTGCTCACCAACACTTGGTATTGGCTTTTTTATGTTGGCCCTTCTAATGGCTATGTATATTGCTGTAGCTTGAATTAGCATTTTCATAATGACATGATATTTATAATCTTTTCATAAAACACAGATTTATAGTTTAGGAGCATAAGAACAATGAATGGAGGGAGACTACAAGAAAGATGAGAGCCTGCACTAGACGATGTATACAGAGATGGGGGAAGACGGATTTTAAAGATATGTATATCAGAGTTAGAACAGGCAACATTGAATAACTAAATACTGCATACTGCATGAAGCTGAGGGGGATAAGATTCCAAAATTGAAAACTTTGGTGATTGGGTAGATGATGCTGCTGTTTGCCAAAAAAGGTAAATTGATGCTGTTGTCTTGATATACTATTGGAATAAAAGTTGTTTGGTAGTTTAAAAACATGTATCTAGTTCAAAAGAAGGATCTGGACTGAGGTGTAAATTTAGGGAAGTTAACACTGTGTAGAATTGTTGAATTCATGGAAATGAATCGTGTGTCTGTTCCAAATCACTGTATCTGCTGAGTTATTTTTGGCAACTGAAAATTGCTTAAACAATAAGAGAATTTAATATAATAAAAAGATCCAAGTTAAGATGGGTCTAGGATTAATTCATTCAGGCTTAACAGCATTACCAAGGACCTAGTTTCTTTTCCATCTTCTAATGCTGCTGCTGTTCTTGATTTGTTAGATTGTCCTTGTGGTTCTGTGATGGCTGCCACAGTTCTGGTTGACAGATTTAAACACAGAATTGTTTGCAAAAAAGGGTGAGGTGAGGATGTTGTCACCTGGGTTTCTTTATTCGTCAGGGAAGAAAATGTTTCCAAAAAGTTACCTGCTCTTAAAAAAAAAAAAAAAAGGAAAAAGGTTACCTGCTCTTTTGTCTTACTAACTAGAATTGCATTAAATGCTTGCTGCCAAACTACCTACAGGCAAGGGTAATAGAACTCAAAATTGGCTTTGATCAGGGCTGACTAGCCAAATTATCTTTTTTCTTTATCTCTTGTGGAAGAAGGCTTTCCCCCTCTCCTTTTGCTTCTTTTCCATTGTTCAGACAGGTTAGATTTTCTAGACAACTCGGTTTCATATCATTGTTACTGTTCAGTATTCCAGGTCAGCTAAAACGTGTTTTTGCCAAACTCTTACTCTATGTTATTAACTATACACAATTCTAGGATATAGAAATGAGTAAGATTTAAAAATAAGTTTTAGCTGAAGAGTCCTATGATGGATTTCTACACTGAAGTTTATTTGTAGTATGAATTTAATATGACTGGGTGTTTGGCTTTATGAGAAAAGTCATCTTGAGTTTCAAAGCTTATTTTCAATTTATAAGTGAGCTTTTGGAACTTTAGAATACAAACCACTCATGCATTGACCCTTTCTGTCTTATGTGGTTACATGTTTCATTCTAGAAGTACATGGTAAGCTAAACTAAATTACACTGTTCATTTGAGTTATTTAAAACTAAAACTTTTTATGGAGCATAATATTTGAGTTTTCTAGTTAATATACTGATGCTTTTAATAGTAATACCTTTAGATTAAGAGCCCAACATATATGTTTGTAAGTTATAGAATATTTTGTAGTTTGGTTCTGATTTTTTAATAATGGTTATGAGTAGAGAAATAGTATTTGTATAGTATATAGGTGGTTTTTAATGGGTGCTGAGAGCAAAAGAGAAATGAAGATAGGAAAGAGAGAATTTAGAGTGGTAGAAGAATGTAGTCCCACCTACTTGGGAGGCTGAGGTAAGAGAATCGCTTAAGCCCAAGAGTTTGAGGTTGCAGTGAGCTGTGATGCCATGGCACTCTACCAAGAGTGACATAGTGAAACTCGCCTCCCCCCCCAAAAAAAATAGAGTGATAGAAGAAAAAAATGTGCAGTCAGTGTCATATAATTCCACCGAATACTAAGAATTCCACTACATTTCAATATATGATACAAACTCAAAAGTAATTTTAAATTTTGTCTTAGACTGAGTATATTTATCAAAAGCATATTTATGCTATTCTTTCCTATAAAGCAGATCTTACACAGAAATCAGTAGGTAATGTTCTAAGACCCCATAGTCTAAAATAACTGGTATAATACCCACAGTTGAGATGGGCATGGTGGTTTACACCTATAATCCTGGCACTCTGGGAAACTGAGATGGGATCATTACTTGTGCTCAGGAATTTGAGAACAGCCTGATCAAGGGGGAGACACTATCTCTACTAAAAATAGAAAGATTACCCAGGTGTTATGGCTGGCACCTGTAGCTACCGGGGAGGCTTAGGCAGGAGAATTGCTGGACCTACGAGTTTGAGGTTGCTGTGAGCTGGGCTGATGCCATGGCACTCCAGCCTGGGCAACAGAGTAAGACACTGTCCTTCCCATATGCATATGGATCCATAATCGATGTGTGTAGGTTTGGTATGGTTAGTGATCTTTAAAGTACATGGGTGGTTTAAGATGTAACCATTTTAATAATTTTGAATATTAAGAAGAATGTTTACATGTTGATGGAAAAAAAAAGTTTTTAATGAAAATGTTGGGTTAAAATGAATTTTTTCACATTTGTTAGCAAATGTTACCGAGGAAATTTTAATGTTAGCTCTGAATTGTTAAAATGTTAGAATATATTCAGAAAGGTTTGATTTTCATTTATTCCAAGTAATTAAGAAGCTCTGATTTTTTTTTTTTTTGCAGTTTTTGGCTGGGGCTGGGTTTGAACCCACCACCTCTGGCATATGGGGCTAGCGTCCTACTCCGTTGAGCCATAGGCGCCACCCACTCTGATGTGTTTTTCAGACACAAAATCTTTGGTGAATGAGTTACTTAAACTTCAGTGTTCAGTTTTGAGTAGCATTCATCATAGTTGATCAACACACGTTCCTAGCACGAAAAGCCTATGGTAAATTACCTAGTAAATTAAATGGCTAAAGTTGTTTGCAGCATATTACCTCCCATAAATCCTTCTGTGCATGCATGTATTTATAGATTTGTGCTTATGAGACTGTAGCACTGCGTAGTGAAGTTCTAACTTTATCCACATAGTTCCTAGTATGTGCAGAGTAGTTTGCAGACCTATATATACTGTGAAGGCCCTTTCCTTTGATTATCTTTGTTTACCTCTGAGTAATGAAGTCCTATGTGATTTTCTTTAGCCTGTCTCAAGTTTATCTTAAGAAGAGCTTTTCTGAAGTTTGTGTTCTGTTAAGCGATTGTATGTGTGAGAGAACAGTGGGAGAACAAATGTATGGCCTGGGGTCTTGGACTTCTAAGATTGGAAATTTGAAAGTTTTTTTGGTTATATATTCTGGGGGTTTTTTTTTGACTTTATATTTAGCCTAAATTTTAAACTATTTTTTTTTAAACCAAGGGAAACAATGTTATAATAAATAGTGCTGTAGCAAACAATGGATGGTAAGTGGTTTTACATGTAAATTTTATTTATTATTTCATCCATTGGAAATACCTGATAGAATTAGAGTCTCACTTTTCACCTTTAGTAGAGTGCTGTGGTGTCATAGCTCACAGCAACCTCAAACTTTTGGGTTTAAGTGATTCTCTTGCCCCAGCCTCCCAGGTAGTTGGGCCTACAGGCACCCGCCACAACGCCCAGCTATTTTTAGAGACAAGGTCTTGCTCTTGCTCAGGCTGGTCTCAAACCTGTGAGCTCAGGCAGTCCACCCACCTCAGCCTCCCAAATCCTGGGATTACAGGCATGAGCCACCGTGCCTGGCACGGGCCATACATTTTAAAACAGAGACACTTTGATGGACTGTACTTTCCCAGGAAGAGATTAATCTGAGCTTTGTTTAATACAATGATTTGCCTCCTCTCTCTCATGCATACCCTTAGGGAGAAATGGAGTAGTTGGCAAAGAATGCCTATGGAGAAAAATCTTTATGGCATTTCTAAAATGGAAATACAGTGGATCTCTTTTTTGTTAGTATAAGGGAAGTTCTTTAAGATTATGAACATATCAGAAAAATATTAGACACCAAGGGCGGCACCTGTGGCTCAACAGAGTAGGGTGCCGGCTCCACGTGCTGAAGGTGGTGGGTTCAAACCCAGCCTGGCCAAAAACTGCAAAAAAAAAAAAAGAAAAAAAAGAAAGAAAGAAAAGAAAAAAAAATTAGATACCAAGTCTCCAGTCTAGCCTCCCTCATTTCTGAGTGATAATCTAAGAGTGTTATAGTTATGGATGCTCTGAAAAATGTTAAGGACCTGGTTAAGTTGTTGGTAACTCATACATTGAGAAGATTGTGAAAGGCTCTTAAATGCAGACAAAGCATTTTCTAATTGCTTTCAGGGTCAGACTGTCTTTAGTTGGAACCATGAAAGATTTAGTGTGGTCCTGTGGGCTGCCTTTCTGCCAAATGGAGAGACTCTTTAAGAAAGACTGCTATCTGATATGCTAGACCGGTTCAGGTTGCCCCAGTTTACATGAATTTAGTCATTATTGCCAAGACTGCTAAACCTCGGTGTGACACAAATGATACTCCTAAATGGACTTGAAGACAAAGGCATTTGACCTTGCAGTGGGACATAGGTAATATTCATACCGCTCATTTTAAAATCCGAAACAGGATACTTTGCTATTTCAAATCTCAGTTAAAAGATAAATTAAATTATTTTTAAGATCCATAAGTAAATATCACACAGATCTTTAAAGAAATTGCTTTGTTTCCATTTTTTAGATTTGCAACTGTTTGCCCCTTAAAGTGAGAGTGTATTAATTGGCAGTATTAACACACAATAGTTCAAACCTATCCCATGGACTTAGACCAACCATTGCAATTAATTCTTCATCCTCCCAAGTCCTAATGTTTCTAAGTATAAGTTTGGCTGAAATTGAAACTGGGTATGAGGCTTTGTGATAAAAAGGGAAAGAAGAGATACTAGCTAGGTGGTCAAATATATTTTTGCCTTTTTTATTTTTTTGCTAGGTAAAGAGTTTGAATATTATAGAATTATAAATTTTATTGCTGCTTCCATCTGTTTCTGTTTTTTTTTTTTTTTTATTGCGATGAGTATTTTTTCCTCAAAGTTTTAAGCTAACATAGATTTTATATGTAAGTACTTTTTCTGTAGAACTAACTATAAACTAATTTGGGCAGAGATTGGGGAAAATGATAAAGTGATAGGTTTCTAAAAGACTAAAATTTTTAATTGACTTTGAAAATACATAATTTTACATAAGAAACATTTTTAGCATTGCTTTTACATGTGTAATTCTGAAAAATAAAAATTCTTGCAGTCTTAAATACATCCTTTTTTCTAAACAGATTTATGAAAATATGCATCAGTTTAATACTGTCTTGGAATTCATGAGATGGAAGCATAGGTCAAAGCTGTTTGGAGAAAATTGGAAGCACAGTTTTATCTAGCCGCATTTCTGAGGTAAGGAAAATATTTTGTTTCAATAAAACAATATGAAAATTCTCATTTCTTAACAATTGAAAATTATCACCCCTGCAATGTTATTTGAACTTCTTTTGTTTCTTTATAATACCACAATTTTATGTTAGTTTCTTTAATCACCTTTCTCATAATTTTAATGTATTTTCCTCTTTTTATAAATGCTGAACCTCTTCAGGAGTGAAAAGTGTTTATATTTTTAACTCTACTTGTAGAAAATAAACATTAAATAGTTTATTTACTTCTTCCAAGATTGCAAAGCAGAGTTCAGAATGGTAAATTATATTGAAAAATGAATGTTTACATGATTCTGAGAGTCTGACACATTTTAGAACTTGGGATAAGATTCTTAACATGTCAAGATAATAGATCTTTGGAAATAGAATTTGATTTTTAAAAGCTGGAAATAGAGTTTAATTTAAACAAGTAGGAGCTGCAGTCTTTGCAGAAACAAGAGAAAAGAGGCCAGACTAGGACAATATGTGCAGGGCAATCAAGTTCATTGGTTTAAAACCCATTTAGAGGCTCAGATTGTCAGGTAAAGGTTTGAGTTCTTCAGGCATCTACATTTTAAAAAATAGATAAGGACAGTTTTATGAAGCTATCTCTACTTTTACTTCTGGAAGTGGTGGACTTTGCCCACTGTGCTACTCACTCAGCAGTGTCCCTGCTGAAGTATTGGATCAGCTTCTCTGAAGAATACTTGTGACTCTGTAATTCTTTTATTAGGTTGCATATTCTTTGATTGCTGTAATAGTTGTCATTTTTTCTTTCTTTTTTTTTTCATTTTGTTTTTCTTGAGATTCTCTTGGTTGCCTTGTGCTCTTCTATTCTATCTTTAAATTAATCATTTGCATTGTTTTTCTTTTGCCTGCCACTATTAAAAAATAACCTCAAGGTGTTACCTTTGAAATTCTTTTCTTTTTTAATTTGTCTTTCCTAATCTCATGATTTCAACAGTTACCTCTAAAACTGTCTTTCTCAACTTTCTCCTGAGCATGGTATTTTCTCTATGCTTCAGATAAATAATTTCAGCTGTTTGCAGGATGGCTCAGCTGGCCCCTTGGAGGTCACATTCATTGTCTACCATTTAGTTCATAATGAGCTTCAGACCTTTTGTTTTAGTGGACCTCTTTGTCACCAGGCTCAAAGTCTCAGGGGCGTTGTATCTGATTCCCCATCTTTTGCTTCCTACTCTTAGCCAAGTCCTATTAGTTTTACCTCTGTAATTCTTCTGTTCCCCATTCACAATCCGAGGACAAAGTCCTGTAATAGTAAAGCCTTTCAACAGTATAAATTGAATGAGTGACACCTTTGCTTCCATTTGTCCATTATTTTCTCCCTTTAAACATTTATTAAACACCTACTCTCAGCACTGTTAGGTGCTGAGAAGGCAAAATAGTCAATAAATTGGGTTCCTTGCTTTATTCTCAAAGAATAGCCTGTTTAGAGATGAGCATGCAAATAGTTACTCAAGTACAATTTGAAAAGTGTTATAATTAAAGTATATTGGATCATTCCACACTGTACACATGCATCATGACATCACTTTGTACCCCATAGCTATATATGTACTATTTTTTTTTTTTAAAGTAAAAATACGTATGTACCCATCTTTAAAAAAAAGTGTTGGTATCGCCTAGAAAGGCTACACCAGCAACATTGTCAGAAGAGAAAATAGGAAGGATTTACATAAGAAATGATATTTGGGCCAGGTATGGTTGCTCAGGCCTGTAATCCTAGAACTTCGGGAGGCCAAGGTAGGTGGGTTGTTTGCCCTCAGGGAGTTTGAGAGTAACCTGAGCAAGAGCGAGACCCCGTCTCTACTAAAAATAGAAAAATGAGCCTGGCATTGCTCCTATAGTCCTGGTGGGCTCCTATAGTCCCAACTGCCAAGGGAGGCTGAGTCAAGAGGATCACTTGAGCCCACGAGTTTGAGGTTTTTGTGAACTATGATGCTGTACACAACCAAGGGTGGCAAAATGAGACTCAAGAAAGAAAAAAAGAAGTCTCAGCATCGGTAGCACAGTGGTTATAGTGCCAGCTATGTACACCCAGGGTGGTGGGTTCAAACCCTGCCTGGGCCAGCTAAACAACTGCAACAAAAAAATAGCCAGGCAGGCAGCACCTGTGGCTCAAAGGAGTAGAGCATGGGCCCCATATACCAGAGGTGGCGCGTTCAAACCCAGCCCTGGCCAAAAACTGGGGTGTGGGGTGGGGGAGGAGAAGCTGGGCAGTGTAGCTGGTACCTGTAGTCCCAGCTACTTCGGAAGCTGAGGCAAGAGAATCGCTTAAGCCCAAGAGATTGAGGTTGCTGTGAGCTGTGTGGCACTCTACTGAGGGCAACATAGTGTAACTGTCTCAAAAAAATAAAAAAGAAAAACAGATGATATTTGAACAGAGTCTTGAAGGATGAGTAGAGATAGCTTAGTGGAAATTGAAAGATGTGATACTATAACATTTATATTTCATTTGACCTTGTATTATACAACTAAATCCTTAGAATCCCCTAAATGAGCGGTTCTCAGCCTGTGGGTCGAAACACCTTTGTAACAATAAAAATACATCTCGGTATTAGGAAGGTTTGAGAACCACTGCTAAGTGATGACTTTGTCTGCTAATGACTGCTGATGGCTGGCAGCACCTATGTAGCTTCAGATCACTGGAAATACCAAGGCAGGACTAAAGGGTTGGGATTTTTTCTCTTCCGAGTACCAACCTTTGGGGAGGGGAGACAGGCTGAAGGTTAAGTTGATCACCAGTGGCCAGGGTTTAATCAATCATGCCTATGTAATGAAGCTTCCATAAAAAACAAAAGCATAAAAAAACAACAACTGGGTTTAGAGAGTTTCAGGAAAGCTGAACACACGGAGGTTCCTATAAGGTGATACATCCAGGAAAGGGATGGAAGCTCTGTGCCTCATTCCCCTACTTTGCCCTATGTACCTCTTTATCTGTATGCTTTGTAACATCCTTTATAATAAACCAGCAAACCTGTTACCCTGCTCTGAGTGCTTCAGCTAATTAATTGAACCTGAGGAAGAGGCTGTGGGAACCCTGATTTATAGCTGGTTGGTCAAAAGCATGGGTAAAATGACTTAGTATTTTGTACTGTACATGTTGCTATGTGTACACTTGTTCATTGCTTCCAGCTTTTTTTGTTTTTTTTTGAGACATAGTCTCACTTGTCACCCTCAGTAGAGTGTAGTGGTGTCATATCTCACAGCAACCTCAGATTCTTGGGCCCAAGTGATACTTTTGCCTCAGCCTCCCCCAGTAGCTGGACCTACAGGCACCCACCACAACACCCAGCTAATTTTTCTGTTTTTAGTAGAGATGGAGTCTCCCTCTTGCTCAGGCTGGTCTCAAACTCCTGAGCTCAAGCAAATCCACCTGCCTTGGCCTTCCAGAGTGCTGGGATTACAGGCATGAGCCATCATGGCTGGCCTCAGCTTATGCTTAGTGCCCTTTCATGTCCACCACCACATTACTACTTTAGAAGGGCAGCGTTTGTTTAAAATTACCATCAGAAGAGCCAGATTGCTTCAGTTTGAATCTTGATTTTACTACCTCTTAGTTTGAGTTCCCTCCAAAGTCCAGCCTGAGATAAGGACTTACAGCAGGTAGCTTATTTGGGAGGTCAACCGACAAAGCAGAAGGGAGAGAATGGGAAAAGTGAAACAAAAAAAGGAAGTAAAGTTACAAAAAGCGTTATTGAGCCATTTACCACTATGGTCAGTGGAACTAGGGTTCAGTCCCCCTAGTAACCTTCTGAATGTACCTCAGTGCTGTCCCACTAAAGGTCAGGGAGCTGGGACATTTATCCACTGACTTTCATCTTTTGTGAATTGAGAGTTGCTCTATGAGCCTTGACTCGAGCCCTTCTGTGGTTGTGCCTCCGTACTGCTGAATGGTCTTTAGGGTGGGTGACGTCTCTGAGAGGAGAAACAAGCGTCACTTCAGTTCATGCTTGATGCCGTCACACAGTGCTGAGCTCACTTCTCCACAGAGGGAGTGTCTTCTCTCCGTTGACTTTCATAGCTGTCTGAGTAGAGCCATTGAGCAGCTACAGTTCCTTTTTCGCTTGTTTCTATTAACCAGGACCCAGGTTTACCTACCATGAAGTTATCAGTAGGAGGAGAAAGAAGTATATCAGTGTGATGGGGTAGAACATGAGGTACTGGTTCAGCACTCACTGCTTACTGGAGGCAGGCCCTCTGGGCCCTTCTGTGCTCTGTTCCCCTGTCCTCCAGGGCTGCAATGAGAAAGGTGGCCTGACGGGAGGTGTTGCACAGCCCTACAAGTATCTCCTAGAGTTGGCCCCATTTGTCACTCAGATTACCTCATGCCCCATTAAATCCATTCTGTCACTGACCCTTTAAAGTGGTGGCTGGTTATAATCACTAAAAGAAAAATCTAAAACAAGAGAATTAGTGAATAACCCTAATCCTCACTACTGCAGCTTGCTCCTGAGGCCATAATTGACATTCTCCATGAGATACTCTACAAGTCTTCAGTTAGTGGGGCTGGCGATAGAGTGTGATCTGGGCAAAGAAGGCGAACCTGCATCTGGAGTAAGTGTTAGTTCTATGCCCTCCTGTGCCAGTTGGCATTCAGCAGTGGCAGTAATTAGGTCACTCGTTGTAGAAAGGAGCCCAGGCTGTTATGCCCAGGTAAACCTGTCCTCTGTTGCTATGATGGCTGCATTCATGGGCCTGTTGGTCAGCAGTTGAAGCCAAGGGCAAAAAGTGGCTGAAAGCCACTGGTGAGTCACCCACCTGTAGTTGGGATGTAGTTAAATGCCTGTTTGGCAGTGTTTGTGGTGGGCATTAACATAGGACATAAAGATTGGCACTTTGCTGACTCCCATGCCGTCAGCTGGCTTCTTCTCCAGACTCCTTTTCTCTTACTTTCCTCTTATGCTCCTTCCACCCCTTTAATCAACCGAACCATTCTCTACTACCAGAAGTCCATGTTCTTTGTCCTCTGGTCCAGCACCCATAGAGAGATGTGAACCTCTGATCACATCTACTTCCTACATTCTCTTCTCACCGTTGACTTTCATAGCTGCCATAAAGCAGCCACAGTTCCTTTTTCACTTGTTTCTGTTAACCAGGACCCAGGTTTTCCTACCATGAAGTTATCAGTGGGAAGAGAAATAAAAGTATCAGTGTGATGGGACAGGACATGAGATGCTGGGTCACCACTTACAGTTTACTAGAGGCAGGCCCTCTGGGCCCTTCTATGCTCTGTTACAAAAACACCATTTCTACCCTGGGATGAATCACTGCTGCATCTGACCTTGTGAATTTCATGGATCACAATTGGTAGCTCTGATTATAAAATTCTTGGTGTTCCATGGTTGAGTTCTCTTGTAGGGTCTGGCATCGTGTGAGGAGCCACTTTGCAAGCAATGCTCTTCAAGGCTCATGCTTGCTTCAGGAAACCTGGAGGTCAGTGCTACACTTTTCCTATAGAGACTTACCAAAGAATCCATGCAGCATCCCAGCCTATTGCTGATACCTCTGGTGCCCCTGAGCATCTGGGAGTTAGCTCTGGAACCTGATTTGCTGAGAGCCTCTTCTCCTCTTGCCCCTAATTAAAACTTGACAGCTTTGGAGTCACCTGATCTGTTCTGTTCTGCTTAAGTCAGGGGTCCTCAACCTACGGCCCGTGGGCCACATGAGGCGGTGTGATTGTATTTGTTCCCGTTTTGTTTTTTTACTTCAAAATAAGATATGTGCAGTGTGCATAGGAATTTGTTCATAGTTTTTTTTTTTTTAAACTATAGTCCGGCCCTCCAACGGTCTGAGGGACAGTGAATTGGCCCCCTGTTTAAAAAGTTTGAGGATGCCTGGCTTAAGTGGTTCCAGTTTTAAGCTTAGTCTTCCTATTACTGAATTCCCTTTAAATGAGTTGTTTTTTTTATGTCTATTGGGGGTGGGTGGGAGTTTATTCCCTAAGCTATTACTTAGTTGTGACTTAGGCATCTATTGCCAGCAGGCATTGGAAGGCAGGATTCTTTTTACCCTATGAACGTAAAACTGTTACCTATTTCTTAAAGCTCTGGGCAGAGTCCTTAGTGTTTCCAGGCATCCCCAAATGCAATATTCAGTAGCAGGGTAGCCTGCCAAAGTGTGTTAGGTCTAGCAGCCTTCTGAGGGCCTGCATGTAGCAAGGCTACACTTAGCCCTAGGTGTGCAGAAAAGATGAGCTGTATCTTGAATATTGGTTTCTCCTCGGACCCCCTTGACAGTTTAGCCACACAACCACTCACTTCTGTAGAGAAACCTAGAACTCATGGTCTTGGAAACATCATCCTAACCTTGTCTTCAGGCTCTTTAGTTCTTATGCTACTCCAGAAAAAGAGGCAGGGAAAGAAGGTTTATTCTCACTCTGCCATTCTGCTACTGCCTCATAGCTAAATTTTTAAATACCATTTTTTTTTCTTAATTTTAAATTTGGGTGAGTATGGTTCTGGTTTACTTACATGATCCACCTGCAGTTTGGGTGCTTTTAGCTTCAGGTGGTTTATGATACGCAGCTGCAGATGGTATAGTTGGGAAGGGCATGCAACTAGATACTTGGTAGCATCTGTAGTGATCTTTCAATTCATAGTGTCGCATTCCAGCCTGATGACTTCTTTCCTGTACTTCTGTCTTACCCTTTCAGCCATGTGTAAGATAATTTCCAATGTAGGTGCTTCAGATAGAAATTCCTGTTTAACCTCTGATCACATCTACTTCCTATATTCTTTTCCTCCATTCTTCCCTTCCCTCTTCCATGATTTATAGAATAGGGCCCAGGGAAAGTCTCATTACCTCTTTTTAGAACAGTTTTTTTTTTAAATTTTTTAAGAGGACGTAAGCAACGCCTAAATAAGTTCTGACATAAAATTTTAAATGGTATACATCAAAGCCTAAGTCCCTCTTCACTACCCTTCACCTCATTGCCCTCCTCCATCCTATTTCCATCTCAGCAAAACAACCCATGAGAAATAAGCCCCTGGCACATAAGAGGAGTAGGTTGGGCCCCATCTCTACTAAAAATAGAAAAACTGAGGCAAGAGGATCACTTGAGCCTCAGGTGGAGGTTGCTGTGAGCTATGATACCACGACATTTTATCCCAGGCAACAGTTTGAGTCTCTGTCTCAAAAAAGAAAAAAGAAAGCAGCTAGAACAAAATAATAAAAAAAAATTAGGAAATATTAAAACTGTGTAGTCTTACATTTTCATATTTAAAAAGAATTAAATATTATTAAGCTATTCTAATTTTAACTAGGGAAAGAACAAAACAATCAAGTGAAGTAAAACAGGAAACGATGAAAGCTAACATAGGTTGAGCTCTTGCTATGTACCATGTACGGTTTCATTTCTTTATAAGGATTATCTCATTTAATCTTTACAAGTCATCATATGAGGTAGGTGCTGTTACTATCCCCAATTTACAGATGCAAAAAACTGAGACACAGAGGGAAACTTCTTTAGGCTTTTAGCTAATAAGTGAGAGAATTTGGGGTTTAGAATAATGAAATTCTTAAAAGGATACATTAAAAATTAGCAGGGCATGGATCGGCGCCTGTAGCTCAGCGGCTAGGGCACCAGCCACATATGCCGGAGCTGGCAGGTTCGAACCCAGGCTGGACCTGCCAAACAACTACAACAAAAAAATAGCTGGGCATTGTGGTGGGCGCCTGTAGTCCCAGCTACTTGAAAGGCTGAGGCAAGAGAATCAGGAGGCTAAGCCCAAGAGTTGGAGGTTGCTGTGAGCTGTGACTCTACCGCACTCTATGGAGGGCAACATAGTGAAACTCTGTCCCCCCCCAAAAAAAAAAATTTAGCTGGGCATGGTGGCACACACCTGTGCTTGAACCCTGGAGTTCAAGGTTGCTATAAATTATGATGATACTATTTATCCACAAATAAATAAATACATGGATAGATTGCCATTTTAAAGATCTCAAGTAATTGAATTTGTAATTAAAAGAGCTATACCCTCCCATATCCTTACAGATACGTCCTTGGCCCAATTGACTGTAAGAATGAATTATTTCAAACTATTCAGGTAGTTGATATGTCCACATCTACGTAGACTTTGCAGAGAATAGCAAAATGAAGTTTCTCAGTTTACTGTAGGTAACTAGTACAACCTTGATACCAAAACCAGGCATGAATAATTGAAAAAAATATATAGGCCAGTCTTGCTTATGTAAAACCTAATAAAATTTTAACAAACCAACCCAGTACTATATTTAAACATTATATATATTATGTCTATAATACTGACTATAATACAATTCCAACAAGAGTTAGCATCAGACTCTACAAGTTTAAGGGCACAGCCTCCTACAGGGCTGCTCACTGCAGGTACTAGTTACAAGTTTGGTGGTCCCCACACACATGGGCTTCTGATTAATAACTAAGTACAGATCTGGGTGTTCCATGAATCTCTTTGAATTTGATAACTCATGAAAATAACTTTTCAAACTCAAGAAAGCAGTATTACATAATTATGGTTTTGTTAGAAAGGTTATAGATTGGGACCGGCCAATAAAAGAAACACAGGGTGAGATCTGGAAGGGTTCCATTTGCTTCTGTGCCCTCTTGTCCTGCAGTCAGGGCATGTCACCCACCAGGCACATCAGTGTACTTCACCCACTAGGAAGCTTACCTGGACCATGGCGTACAGAGTTTTTATATGTAGGCATGACTGAATAATTGGCCATGTATTCGGCCTTGGTGTGCAGAGGTGTGGCTGGCTCACGGCACCAACCCTCTAAATGACATGGTGATCTATCTGGTGACTGACCCCAGTCTAAGTCATCTTGTTAGCATAGATTCAGAATGATCCATCAGGCTCATAAACAGTAAAGATACTCCTTTTATCAAGAAAATTCCAAAGATTTAGAGGTTTTTCCCCCCCCAGGAATTAGGACAAAGACCATATTATTTATTCTTAAAAAATGTTTTGTATTATTTATTATATAGTAATAACAAATTGAAATTATCTCAGGAATCCAAGAATAGTTTATCCATAAGTTAAAGACTTGAAACACTGATGTAACAGCAATTCAGCAACAGCTTAACTGGGTGTGCTTCTAGTACTGGATATCTCCTAAGGTTGCAATTACCGGAAAGCTCAACTGGAAAGGATCCACTTCCTTTTTTTTTTAAAAAGAGACAGAGTCTCACTTTGTCACCCTCGGTAGAGTGCGGTGTTGTCATAGCTCACAGCAACCTCTAGCTCTTGGGCTTAGGCGATTCTCTTGCCTCGACCTCCTGAGTAGCTGGGACCACAGGTGCCTGCCACAGTGCCCAGCTATTTTTTGTTGCAGTTTGGCCAGGACCAGGTTCGAACCCACCACCCTCAGTATATGGGGCCAGCGCCCTACTCACTGAGCCATAGGTGCCACCCGAGGATCCATTTCTAAGACAACTCACTCATGGCTATTTAACAGGAGGCTTCAGTTCCTCACACTGTGACATCTGGCTCTCTCCAGAACAAGATCCAAGGAAGAGAACAGGGAAGAAACTGCAATGCCTTTTGAGACCTAAGGTCGGGCTGCCATAGCTCAGAGGTTAGCCTGCCACCCCTGCACACCAGGGGCGGCCAGGTACAAGCACTGCCTGGGCCTGACAAACAAAAATAAGACCTAGGCTCAGCACTGTAGCACAGTGGTTGTAGTGGCAGCCACGTACACCGAGGCTGGCGGTTTCGAACCTGGCCTGGGCGGGCTAAACAATAATGACAACTGCAACAACAACAAAAAAAAAGCCAGGTTGTGGCGGGTACCTGTAGTCTCAGCTACTCGGGAGGCTGAGGCAAGAGAATTACTTAAGCCCAAGGGTTTGAGGTTGTTATAAGATGTGATGCAATGGCACTATACCAGGGCAACATGGTGAGACTCTGTCTCAAAAACAACAACAAAAAAAGACCAAATGTCAGAACTCAGACTTGCTACTTTTTCTTTTATTTTGTTTATTAGAATGAAGTCACTCAATGTAGCCCGTACTAAAGGAATACTTTCTACATCTTGAAGAGAGGAGGATGAAAGAATTTGTGGACATATGGAAAGTTTAGTATATGAGTTAATGTTCATTTATTCATTCATCCATCCATTTATGCCTTGAAGGAGATTAATCTTGTGATCATATTACTACATGCAGAAAAAGCACTTGGGGAAATTTGACTCTAATCATGATGAAGCCATTCAGCAAACTAAGAATAGGGGAGAACTTCCTTAATGTGATAAAGAGTATCTCTGGGACTACAGTATCAAGATTTTGATTAATTCAGGAACAGTCGACATAACTGACATTGAGGCTTTCTGTACATAACATGATATGTCTTTCTACTTATTAAGTTTATTCTTATGTCCTTCAGTATTTTATTTTATTTTTTATTCATTAATTTATTTATTTTGGTTTTTATTAATTTTTTTTTTTTTAATTTTTAGTTTCAGCTTGCTTGTTCATTCTTCTTTGTTTGAAGTACTTTTTTTTGTTGTTCATTTTCTTCTTTTCTTTTTTTAATGTTCTTCCTTAGGCCATTTTCTTTCCCGTTGCCTCCACAGTAGCTGGGATTACAGATGCCCACCACAGTGTCCGGCTGTTTTTGATGTTAGTAGAGACGGGGTCTTACTCTGGCTCACTGCTGCTCATACTGGTCTCAAACCTCTGTGCTCAGGCAATCCACCCGCCTCGGCCTCCCACAGCACTGGGACTATAGGCATGAGCCACCACGACCGGCCAGTTTTTTCTGAGACAAGAGTCTCAAGCTGTTGCACTGAGTAGAGTGCCATGCATCACAGCTCACAGCAACCTCAGACTCTTGGGCTTAAGCAATTCTCTTGCCTCAGCCTCCCAAGTAGTTGGGACTACAGGTGCCCACCACAATGCCCACCTGTTTTTTTTGTTGTTGCAGGTGTCCTTGTTGTTTTCAGCAGGTCTGGGCTGGTTTTGAACCCTCCAGCTCCGGTGTATATGACTGGCACCCTACCCACGGAGCTTCAGGTGCCGCCCTACTTCAGTATTGTGCTTATCACTGTTTTGCATTTGGATTTGCAAGGTGGTAAATCAAACATGAAGTTTGAAAGGCCTAGCCAGAGCAGTAAGGCAAGAGAAAGAAATAATTTTCCCTGTTTGTAGATGACAAACTTGTACACATAGAAAACCCTAAAGGCTTCACCAGAAGAGTTTTGTAGTGGTGAATGAATTCAGCAAAGTTGCAGGATACAAAATTAACGTAACAAAAAATCAGTAGCATTTCTATACACCAATAATGAAATAGCAGAAAAGAGGGGTGGCACTGTGGCTTAAAGGAGTAGGGTGCCCCCCCCCCCCCCAAAATACCAGAGGTGGGGGGTTTAAACCTGACCCCGGCTAAAAACTGGAAAAAAAAAAAAAAGAAAGAAAAGAAAAGAAAAGAAAAGGAAATGAAGACAGCAATCCCAAGGATTGCTTCAAATAGATTTCACTAATGAAATTGATATAAAAATACTTGATAAAATCATAGCTAATAAATTACAGCCACACACTTAAAAAATTACATATCTCAATCAAGTAGGCTTTATCCCAGGGATGCAAAGTTGGTTTGACATACACAAATCCGTAAGTGTAATTGACCACTATTTTAGAAGTAGAAACAAAGACCATATAATCCTCTCAATTGGTAAACAAAAAGCATTTGACAAAATTCAGTATCCTTTTGTGACAAAAATGCATAAGGGAAGTACACATGGATGGGGCATTTCTTTAACTCATTGAAGCCATCTATGACAAACCCACAGCTAACATCATACTGAATGGAGTAAAACTGAAAGCTTTTCCACTTAGAACTGGAAGCAGACAAGGATGCCCACTATCACCACTATTATTCATTACAGTTCTGGAAGTTCTAGCCAGTGCTGTGAGGTAAGAAAAGAATATTAAGGGCATCTAAGTGGGGACAGAGGAGGTCAAACTAATGCTCTTTGCTAATGATGTGATCTTATACTTAGAAAACCCCAGAGACTCAACCACAAGACTCCTAAAAGTGATTAAGAAATACAGTAATGGCTCGGTGCCGGTAGCTCAGGGGTTAGGGCACTGGCCACATACACTGGGGCTGGCGGGTTGGAAACCGGCTCAGCCTGCCAAACAACAATGAGAACTACAACAAAGAAATAGCCAGGCACTGTGGTGGCAGTGTATGTGCCTGTAGTCCCAGCTACTTGGGAGGCTAAGGCAAGAGAATTACTTAAGCCCTAGAGTTGGATGTTGCTGTGAGCTGTGATGCTACAGCACTCTACCAAGGGTGACATAGTGAGACTTTGTCTCAATAACAGCAACAACAAAAAAGACAGTAACGTCTCAGGGTATAAAATCAATGTCCACAAATCAGTAGCCTTTGTACACACCATTAGCAGTCAAATTGAGAATTAAATCAAGGGCATTACACCCTTCACAGTAACTTTAAAGAAAATGAAATACCTGGAAATACACCTAACAAAGGAGGTGAAGGATCTCTACAAAGAGAATTATGAAACCCTAAAAAAAGAAAAAGCAAAAGACATTAACAAATGGAAGACCGTGCCTTGAGCTTGGCAGGGAAGAATCAGTGTTGTTAAAATATCTATAAAAACCAAAGCAATCTACAAATTCAGTGCAATCCCCATTAAAATACCAACATTATATTTTGAAGAACTGGAAAAAAACAGTTCTTCATTATCATATGGAACTAGAAAAGCACCTGTATAGCCAAGGCAATTTTTAATAATAAAAGCAAACCCTGAGGCGTCACTCTGCTAGACTTTAGGTTATGTTACAAGTCCACAGTGATCAAAATAGCCTAGTATTGACACAAAAATAGACACATAGACCTGTGGAACAGAATAGAAAACCTAAAGATGAAACCAGCCTCTTCTAGCCATCTGATCTTTGATAAACCAAACAGAAGCATACACTGGGGGAAGACTCCCTATTCAATAAATGGTGCTGGGAGAACTGGATAACCACACGTAAGAGACTGAAACTCAACCTACATCTTTTACCACTACAAAAAATTGATTTACTATAGATAAAAAATTGAAGTCTAAGGCATAAAATGATAAAAATCCTAGAAGAAAGTGTGAGAAAAATTCTTGATGTCAGAATTGGGCAAGGTGTCAGCCTGGGGAAAGATTTTATGAAGAAGACTCCATGGCAATCACAAGAACAACAAAAATAAACAAATGGGAATTAATTAAGCTGAAAAGCTTCTGCACATGGCTCGGTGCCCATAGCACAATGATTACGGTGCCAGCCACATACACCGAGGGTGACAGGTTTGAGCCCAGCCCAGCCCAGCTAAAAGAATCATGACAACTGCAACAAAAAATAGTCGGGCATTGTGGCGGGTGCCAATAGTCCCAGCTACTTGGGAGGCTGAGGCAAGAGAATTGCTTAAACCCAAGAGTTGAAGGTTGCTCTGAGCTGTGACTCCCCGGCACTCTACTGGGGGTGACATAGTGAGCCTCTGCCTCATGAAAAAAAAAAAATCTGACAAAGAGTTGATAACTAGAATCTACAGAGAACTCAAACAATCCCATGTATCATTGGGCAAGAGATACGAACAGAATCTTTTCTGAAGAAGACAAATGGCCAAGAAACATAGGAAAAAATGTTTGTCCCTAATCATCAGAGAAATGCAGATCAAAATCATCTTGAGATATCATCTACATACACCCAGTGAGGATAACCCACATCACAAAGTCCCAAAGCTGCAAATGCTGGTGTGGCTTTGGAGAGAAGGGCACACTTTGACTTTGTTGGTGGGACTGAAAACTAATACAGCCTCTTTGGAAAGAAGTATGAAGCATCCTCAAAGAACTCAAAATAGACTGTCTATTTGATCCTGTAATTTCATTATTAGCCGTCTACTCAGAAGAAAAAGTCATTTTGTCATGAGGACATTTGCACTAGATTGTTTATGGCAGCTCAGTTTACAATTGCCAAGATGTAGAAACAACCAAGTGCCAATGCTCCCATGAATAGTTAACAAACTGTGGTATATGTATGCCATGGAATTCTATTTAGTCATAAGGAAAGATAGCGTCTTTACACCTTTTGTATTATAATGGATGGAGTTTTGAAGCACAGTCTCCTTAGTAAAGTATCACAAGAATGGAAAAGCAACTATCCAATATAGTCAATACTAATATGAAACTAATATACAGCCACACAAGAGAAAAGCTCAATTCAAGTTGGGGGGAGGGGCGAATAGGGAGATCCATGTGTTTGTACCTATGTAATGTAAGGCATAATGTAAGGGTATATGGCACACTTCCTAGGTAGGGGACACAACTGAAACAAGACTTTACCTCACATGTGCAAACATTGTAACCTAATTGTTCACACCCTCATATTAATATTAAGTTTGAAAAAAAGAAAGCAATCCCATTTATAGTAGCTACAAAAAAAGAAAAATCTAGGAATGATTTTAACCAAGGAAGTAAAAGATCTCTACAAGGAAAACTGTAAAACACTGATGAGAGAAATCTAGAGGGCACAAACAAATGGAAATACTGCCCATGTTCATGGTTGTAGGAATTAATATAGTGTAACAATAATTACCAAAAAAGAAGTCTACAGTCTCAGCACCTGTAGCTCAAGCAGCTAAGGCACCAGCGGTATACACCAGAGCTGGCGGGTTCAAATCCAGCCTGGGCCTACCAAACAACAACTACAACCAGAAAATATCTGGGCTTTGTGGGGGGCACCTGTAGTCCCAGCTACTTGGGAGGCTGAGGCAAGAGAATCGCTTAAGCCCAGGAGTTGAAGATTGCTGTGAGCTGTGATGCCACAGCACTCTACCCAGGGTGATAGCTTGAGGCTCTGTCTCAAAAAAAAAAAAAGGCAATCTGCAGATTCATTACAATTCCTATAAAAACACCAGTGATCTTCTCAGAAATTGGGGGGGAGGAGAAGTCCTAAAATTCAAAGCCAAAGCTATCCTGAGAGAAAAGGACAAAACTGGAGGCATCACACTACCTGACTTAAAAAATATGCTACCAAACTGCACCAAACAAAACAGCATGCTATTGGCATGAAAACAAACACCAGTTTTTTATTGCAGCATTGCTTGTACCAAAATATTAGAAACCAAGGCTGGGTGCAGTGGCTTATGCCTATAATTTTAGCACTCTGGGAGGCTAAGGTGAGTAGATTGCTTGAGCTCAGGAGTTCAAGACTGGCCTGAGCAAGAATGAGACTCTGTCTCTAAAAATAGCTAGGAGTTGTGAGGGGTATCTGTAGTCTCAGCTATTAAGGAGGCTGAGGCAGGAGAATCAATTACTTGAACCCAAGAGTTTAAGGTTGCTGTGAACTATGACACTACGGCACTCTACCGAAGGCAACAAAATGACACTCTTGTCTCCAAAGAAAAAAATAGAAATCATCTAAAATGTGCATCAGCATGGACAGGGCATGGTGGCATGCACTTATGGTCTCAGGAGGGAGATTGAGGTATGAGGATTGCTTGAGACCAGAAGTTTGAGGCTACATTATAGTATGCTTACTCTTGTGAGTAGCCAGTGCTCTCCAGCCTCTGCAAAATAGGGAGATCTCACATCCCAAAATAATAAAATAAAACAGTCCATTAATACAGGAGAATGAGTAGATATAGCTATAAAATATTCATAGGACAGAAAACTATGTAACAATGACTATGAATTAAGACTACATGTATCCATGTGGGAAATGTCTCACTATGTAATATGAAAAATAATTATAGCATCATACATAAAGTGATAAAGTTTTTATATATCTAAGGAAAGTTTAATAGTCTGCAAAGTAATGCTGTATGTTAGTCACAATCCTTTTTTTAAAATAAAAGATAGATTGATGAGTGTTAACTAGAAATCTCAGGGAAAAAAATTAGAACATCACCCGAGCTAAAAGAAAGGTGCTAAAAAGGAAAAAAGGCATGTAAATGTCCATTTCATGCCACATAACTTTTCCATGAAAATGCCCTAAACCAATACATTTTAACCTGAAGAGATGTTGTAACACATAGTAAAGAAAATAAAATCTCTATCCCTCATTACAAGGGGTGGGGGGTAAGCTCTTCCTGGGTTTCTGATTTCTTGGGCTTTATATTCCTACAGCTGAAGGGAGGAATCAGAGGGTGTTTTTCTTAAATCTATGTATTTGTAAGGTTTCAGCTTCCTGTACTATAATTATTAGGTTATGCTTGTCAAGGAAGAATTGTTAAAGATCTGATTTTAACACCCTCTCTGCTGTTATTCAGAGTATTTGGAGACTTACAATTTGCATATAAATATTACCTTTGAACCTTTATTTGTGTCTACTTACTAAAAGATTACAGTTGAGTTTAAATAGTGTTTTGAAGTTTCCTTTGTCACACCACATTGTTTGTACCAAAGAAAAGCCTATGTTTTCCTTTCGTCTGTGATTATTCCCACAGTCATTTAACTTGGTATAACTATGTGGTACTGTAAAAGTATAACCCAGGCCATTGTTTGCCATAAGTAGTATTTTAGATTTTAGGATGTGATGTTTACTTACACGAGCCTTTCTTAAGACCTTTTAATTCATATCTCAAACTTGAGGATATGCATGAAATGGTGGAAATTTTTCCTCATTGGATCTTGACACAGAGTTGGAAGTGAGCAAAAGGAAGTGGTGTGGTTTCTGTATCATTTCAGTTGTGTTAAGATAAGGAAATGGTATAGTTTATCCACCACACCGCTCTTTTGGGAAAGTTTGGTTTGTATGTAAAAGTAAAAGGAAGTTGGTGTGGCAACTATTCAGTCATTCTCTTGACACATATTTAGTGCTGACTATGTGCCAAGTACTGTTCTAGGACCCAGATAAAATATAGAATAAATAAAACAGACCAATACATCCTACCCTTGTGGAGCATACATTCTAGAACAAGTGGCGGACAATAAACAAAATAAAAAATAAATTTTATATCCAATTACAGTATGACAAATGCTAAAATGGAAAAACAAATAATAGGAAAGGGAGAATAGGAGGGCTAGGGATGGGATTTTAATAGAGTGGCAAGAAAAGGGTTTTAAGGAATCCCTTACATAATGGAATAAGGCAGCAAGTCAGTACAGATGTCCAGAGAAAGAATGTTACAGCCAGAGGGACCTGCAAATGCAAAGAAGCAGGACTAGTGGTTGCAAGTTTAAGGAACAATGAGGAGGCCAGGGCAACTAGAATGGAGTGAATGGGGTCTGTTTGACCATTGTAGACTTTAGCTACTTTTTCTTAGGATTACTGTGTTGAGAGTAGGTGGTAGGCAAGGGTGGGAGCAGGGGATGAGTTAGGAGGCTGTTTCACCAATCCAAGCAAAGGTGTTCATGGCTTAGACCAGAGAGAGAGCAGAAGTAGTGAGAAGTGTGTGGATTCCACATAGGTTTTGTAGGTAAAATCAGTGGGTTTTATAACTCATAGTATATGGAACATGAGAAGGAGGGAAAGAATGGTCAAGAATGACTCTTAAGATTTTAGGCCTGGGAAACTAGAAGAGTAAGGAGGCTGTCAGCTGAGGTGGGAAGGACTGAGGGTCCAGCATATGAGGGGTGAGGGGAGAAAAGATCAGGAATGATAAATTACGTAGCTGCTGATAACATTATTAAGTCAATTTTTATACATTTCAGAAGTCCCTCTTATAATTGTGTCCCGCCCCCAAGAGGTGTGTCATACACCTTGACCTCCCCTACCCCCTTTCCTCCTTCCCTTTCTCCCCTCTATCCCATTCCACCACCCCACCATGTACTAGGATCAGTTGTCCTCATACAAGAATTGAGTACATCGGATTCTTGCTTCTCCATTCTTGTGCTTTACTAAGAAGAATGTGTTCCACTTCCATCCAGGTTAATACAAAAGATGTAAATCACCATCTTTTTTAGTGATTGAATAGTATTTCATGTATATGTATACCAAAGCTTGTTAAACTATTCCTGGGGCTCCACGCTCATAGCACAGTGGTTATGGTGCCGGCCACATAACTGAGGGTGGCAGGTTCAAACCCGGCCTGAGCCAACCAAACAACACTGGCAACTGCAACCAAAAAATATCTGGGTGTTGTGGTGGGTGCCTATAGTCCCAGCTACTTGGGAGGCTGGGGCAAGAGAATTGCTTAAGCCCAAGAGTGTGAGAGTGCTATGAGCTGTGACTCCATGGCACTCTACCAAGGGCAACATAGTGAAACTCTATCTCAAAAAAAAAAAAAAAAAAGTTCCTGGATTGGTGGGCATTTAGGTTGTTTCCACATTAGGCAGTTGTAAATTGAACTGCAGTAAACAGTCTAGTGCAAATGTCCTTATGATAAAATGAATTTTTTTCTTCTGGGTAGATGCCCAGTAATGGGATTTTAGTATCAAATGGAAGGTCTAGTTTGACTTATTTCAGGATTCTCCATCCTTCCTTCTAAAAAGGTTGTATTAGTTTGCAGTCCCACTAAGCAGTGTAAAAGTGTTCCCTTCTGTCCACATCCACACCAGCATCTATAGCTTTGAGACTTTATGATGTGGGCCATTCTCACTGGGGTTAAATGATATCTCCAGGTGGTTTTGATTTGTATTTCTCTGATAATTAGTGACAATGAACATTTTTCATATTTTTGTTAGCAATTCTCCTGTCCTCGTAGAGCCAGCCTATTTTTTCTTTGAAACGTGTTATTAAATTATCTTTTCCAATAAGATGGTTGACTTTATTCAGATTGCTAATTTTATTCTAATCTAACTTGGAATTAAGGGTACCTTTTAATCCTATCAGTAGAATGTTTTTGGATGTGACAGAAAAACTACGGTAACTCTGATGTAAAAAACGGAATTTTTTGGCTCTTAACTAAAAAGTCCCTAAAGTCAATCAGGCTTCAGACAAAGTTGCTTGAGTGACTCATTGATATCTCCAAGGAGAGCTGGTTTCTTTCCATCTCCTAGCTCTGCCCTCTGGCCCATCATAGCTGCCAGGAGCTTCTGGTACTGCTGTTTCTTTATTCAAATTAAGTCTGAAAGTGTGACTTTGTCTCTACAATCTGTAGTCTCCTAACACCATCTCTCCCCTGAACTCATCTTTGTGGCATAACATTTAGAATATGCTGAGCTAGGGGAAAATCTTTGTACTTTGAATTTTTCAAAAATCATAAAGAGAAAAAAGTAGAAATGATTGAGTTTTAAATTGCTATTACATTGTATGAGCACTACAGTTACTACAGCGAGAATGATTCCTTTTTCGAGTGGTCAGGTGGCTTCGCTCCTGTAGCTCAGTAGCTTGGGCGCCAGCCACATACACAGGGGCTGGTGGGTTCGAACCCTGCCCAGGCCTGCCAAACAACAATGACAACTACAACAAAAAAAAATAGCCAGGTGTTATGGCGGGCACCTGTAGTCCCAGCTATTTGGGAGGCTGAGACAAGAGAATCCCTTAAGCCCAAGAGTTAGAGGTTGCTGTGAGCTGTGATGCAATGGAACTCTACCAAGGGTAACATAGTGAGACTATGCCTCAAAAAATATATATATAAATAAAGTGGTCAGGTGGGATGAAAAAAGGTAAAATTATATTCAGACATTACTTTGATCAAGGTAATTTTTCTTGTTAGAGACCTAATACTGTTGCCACTTGAATAGCTGAACTGCAAAAGGGCCTTTAGACAATGAAGTATGATAGTTGGGTCATCCTAGTCAGGAATCAGTATTTCTCAACAAGGAGGGCATTTAGTTGAGACATCTTTTTACTTTGAAGGATTATCCTGGCACATTGCATTGAACTTTCCATATTGGTCCCTAGTTGCCATATGTCCTGTCATATTCCAGACTTTACTATAACCAAAAAGTTGCCTGCATATTTTTAGGAAGAGGTGGGATGCTCAAGTACGGCTGCTGCCTAAGGAGCTCAGAGCTGGGGTTTTGAGGAGCTGGGGCTCAGACCCTGACGAGTAGGTACAGCTGGGTCCAAAATGCTGCCAACAGGAACTGGCAGTAGTGGGAATGTGGAAGGAAGCTGGGAATCAGAACCAATTGCTGCTGCCTGTTACAAAGAGTGGTGTTTAGCCAGCTCTGACGGGAACAGTGAACCAGATCAGGAAAAAGAAAAGTCCCTTTCCCATTCTCCGTCTTCCTTTAGTTCCCGGTTGGCAGAACCCATCAGGGAGCAGCTGGTAAAGGACATGCTGTTAGCAGTATCCTAGCTCCAGCAGAGTCTATAGATAGAAGAGTGAACTTTTTAACTGAAAACCAATAGTGTAATAATGTATACTGTAGTTCCAGTATTTTAGTCCCATTGCTTTCCTAGTGCCTCCTCCTCATACAACGAATGAAATTTTGGCTTTGTCAACAGCACACATGCCGCTTATTGGTTGTGTTTACTTGGGCAAATTTTTAACTTTGTTGAGTTTCACTTTCTCCTTGCAAAGGTCTGAAGATGAAATAAAATCTTATTTGGCTAAATAAAAAAAAAAAACAACTTCTTGTGTTATGCTTAAAAAAACACTGCATTTTGGGCCGCACCTGTGGCTCAAAGGGGTAGGGCACTGGCCCCATATGCTGGAGGTGGTGGGTTCAAGCCCAGCCCCAGCCAAAGACTGCAAAAAAACAAAACAAAACTGCATTTTAAATTAGGGAGACACAAGTTTTAATTTGTTCTCTCCTAAATGCTGGCTATTTGAAATCCAACAAATTGTGCTCCCTTCAGCACGTATACTGAAATTCAACAACTCCTTTTATCTTTCTTAACTTATCTTTTCTCTGTAAAAGTAGAATAATTTTATTTACTAGAAGGGTCATGTTGATGAGATAATAAATGCAAGACTAATTTGCAAATTATAAAAATGACAAAGATTTTGGTGTGCTAACATAGCTACCATTTAATATAATATATGTGAGATTCTCTCATAAGACTTTGATCAGTCTTATCTGAGACCCTGAATACTACTACATTATATTGATTTTATCTCTATTCAAATATTAAGGAAAGACGATATATTTTGCCATTATAGGTTGAGCATCCCTAATCCAAAAATCCCAAATCTGAAATGCTCCAAAGTCTAAAACTGAGCACTCACATAATGCTCAAAGGAAGTGCTCTCTGTAGCATTTTGGATTTGGAGTGCGGAACCTGTAGGTATATAAATGCATATATTCCAAAGCCCAAAAAACATTAAAAATTGAGGACACTTCTGAACCTCCATTTCCAATAGGGGACATTCAAACCTGTACATATAATATGCACCTACAGGGGTGACCAGACCCTCTCACCTTCCAGGCATTTCTGCAACTACTGATTGGTTTCATCTATTTTTGTGCTTATTCCAGAGGAGAAACAGAAGAATGACATCCAGATCTATTAAATTAACAGCTGATAGACTTAGCCTTCTGACCACAAATATGCCAGAGATTGATGTATATAGTATTACCTAGTGATTTGTGAGATTTTTTTTTTTTTTTAAGTTTAATGCAGTTTCTTTAAAAAGCTTTAGTGAAACAGGTTAGGGAGTTTGCAGTACAAGGATGAATGGTCTTTTAAAAATTGATTACCCTCAGTGAGTAGGACACCAGTCTCGTATACTGAGGGTGGTGGGTTCAAACCTGGCCCCAGCCAAATTGCAACAACAAAAAAACTAGCCGGGCATTGTGGCGGGTACCTGTAGTCCCAGCTACTCGGGAGGCTGAGGCAAGAAAATTGCCTAAGCCCAAGAGCTGGAGGTTGCTGTGAGCTGTGACACCATTGCACTCTACTCAGGGCGACAAAGTGAGACTCTGTCTCTAAAAAAAAAAAAAAAGATTATCTCCTATTTTTATGGATACTTCATAAGCTGGGGAGCATTTTTTGTGCATCTAATAATATTATTGAGGAATATAAAACATAGAAATATATCAACTATGTCCAGATGTAGTGGCTCAAGCCTCTTTTCCTAGCCATTTGGGAGGCCAAGGTGGGACCAGAAGTTTGAAATCAGGCTGGGCAACATAGTGAGACCCTGTCTCTACATAAAAATTAGCCAGGTTTAGGCCGGCTGTGGTGGCTCACACCTCTACTCCTAGCACTAAAAAACACTAAAAACTCCTCCATCTCTAAAAATAGCCAAACATTGGGACAGGTACCTATAGTCCCAGCTACTTGGAAGGCTGAGGCAAGAAGATCACTTGAGCCCAAGAGTTTGAGGTTGCTGTGACACTGTGACACTGCAGCACTATACCAAGGGTGACAAAGTGAGACTCTGTCTCCAAAAAAAAAAAAAAAAAGCCAAACTTGGTAGAGTATGTTTCTAAATCTAGATACTTTGGAGGTTGAGGCAAGAGAATTGCTTGAGCCCAGCAGTTTGAGGTTGCAGTGAGCTATGATTGTGTCGCTGCACTCCAGCCTGGGTGACACAGCAATATACTGTCTCTTTAATTTTATTTTTATTTATTTATTTAGAGGCCGAGTCTGTTGCCCAGGCTAGAATGCCATGGCGTCATAGCTCAAAGCAACCTTAAACTCCTGGGCTTAAGAGATCCTCTTTTCTTGGCTTCCCAAGTAGCTCTGACTATAGATACTTGCCACAATGAGTGGCTAGTTCTTCTGTTTTTTAGTAGAGATGGGGGTCTCACTCTTGCTCAGGCTGCTCTCAAGCTCTTAAGCTCAAGCAATCTGCCTACCTCTTTTTGATCCTCCAGAATGCTAGGATTAGTATTACAGGCATAAACCACTGTGCCCCTGTTAACACTGTTCGTTTTTAAGAAAAGATGACAACAACAAAAAAAAATGCATCAACCATACATGATGTAATTCCATACTGGTTTGTCTTGCCTCTCTGGTACTGAAGAATTTATATTTGAGTTGGGGAAAATCTCAAAACACAAGAAAAGTGAAGGTTTTGAGTGAGAAGGGTACAATTGAGTGGAATACAAAGGTTAAATGTCTGATTAGTTTTGAATAAGTAATTGAGCGTGGGCGGCAGGTAGAATCTAGTCAGAATGTAATTTCAAGGTTGGTGATGAAGTTGGTAGGCTCAAGGTGATAAAGACATGACAGTTTATACAGTGGAACTTCCCCGTTCCCATTTTAGGTCAGAATTCAGCTACATGGTTGGTTCTCTTTGCTCCTGGCTCATGGATGTTACTGTCAGATTTTTCTCACAGCTCGGGCAGACTTTTTGGTAAGATTTCTGTGTATTAACTCAGACATACACAACTCTTGAAGCAAAGTATTTTCTTAAGCCTTTATGTTTAGATTTGGGTGAAACTTTTTCTACACTGATATAAAAATAACCATGAGTCCTATTGCTCCAGTTGTATGTGTGCATGTTATATTAGTTTAAGAGATTGGTGGGGAGGAAGTTAGAAATCTGGGACGGAATGGATGAGTTGCTTGTTAAGGAAAAAGATGATATTCTTATGCTAATGCAAGCTCTGGATAAGGAGCAGAACAGCCGAGCAAACAATGGCTGTGGAGCCAGAAAGTCTGCAGCAAGCCCATTCCTTCTCAGAAAGCTTGTCAGACCAGGCGCCTGGAGTTGCGTGGGGGAGGGACCCCTGGAAAGGGGAGTTTTCTCCTTGCTATTTTCTGGAATTGGCAGCTGGCCAGCTTGTTGGAAATTCCCAAACCTCTCTACTAGAAAGTAAAAATTAAGCTTGGGGGGGGGGGGGTATTAACGGGAAGAGGAAAGAAAGACTTTAGTCTGTTTTTTCAGCTGACTTCTGCCTTTTCCTGCTTGTTTTCTTTTTAAATTCTGATTGAACTATTGGTTCAGCCTTCTTGGTATTTGTGAAGCTTTAAGGTTTTTTTTTATTTCAAAAGAAATGATATTTTGTTGAGTAATTTTACCCTAATGTTATTTTCCTGAAGAAGAAACTGCACTAGTAAGTATTTAGTACTGATATGCAAGATACTAACTCATTTGAGTTGGTAATATTATCCTCATTTTGTGGCTAAGAAAACTGAGACCTAGATAGCTTAAGTAACTTCCCCAGAGTCAAACAGCAAATAAGCACTTGAGGTGATATTTTAAACCTTCCAGGTTGACATCATAATTTACTCTCTTAAGTTTCCTACCCAGGATATGTATGATATGGTAAGTGCCTTTACTTAGAACAAAAAACTGATGTCATGTTTATGGAACCCATAGTTTAAGAGGGCAAATTTAGCAGTATATAGTATAGAACTAGGGATAGGTTTTTTTTTTCCTCCTAAAATGAGCCTTACTTGTGTAATGGGGTGAGATGAGGACCACTGACACAAATTAGGAGTTCAGAAAGGTATCTTTTATTAACCGCAGGGCTGTCTCAGCAAAGTCTAAAGTAGACTTAGTGAGAGAGCATTGAGGGGTCTGAAGTTGGGGTTGTTATAGTCTGAAAGTTGGCAAAGGGACAAACAGGTGGGCTAAAAGTTGGCAAAAGAAGCAAAAAGCAAGTGCAGAAGCAAACCATAATTTAATGGATGAGCAGATAGGTAACATAAAGGTCACCTAAAGCAGATCTGGCAACACATCAAGCAGATCTGGCAATTAGCGAATAAGTAAAACTTGTCACAGCACTTAGCTTGTTAACTCTCAACATGCCAGTACTTGGCCCATTAGTTCTTACCTTGTTCTGTTCGGGCCCAATCTGGACTGATTTAAGAGTAAAGATGCCTATCATCATTTCAGAATTACGGTGTTCTCATCTCTTGTCCTTTTATCTTTTATCCTACGCAGCCCCCTGGTGCAGCCCCCTGGTGCAAGTCGGTGGCAGGCGGTATCTATCTTGTGGGGGTGATGAGGCTGCTGGCACTGCATCTCACTTGTGATAATTTGAAAACAAAGAGGGTGCTTTTGGTTATTCCCTTGAAAGAAAGATATCAGTCACGTGATCCAGTTCTTTGGGCATTTTGACCATCTTGTATTTTTATATTCCTTTATTGTCTGTGCTTTTCAGACTTCTGTCTTGGTTGACTCTGCCTTAGCTTATAGTGATTATGATTTTGTTGTTTTGACAAATTTCCAGTTCTTTCTCTCTGTCTCTCTCTTTTTTTTTTAAATAGAGTCTCACTCTTGCCCTAGGCTAGAATACCATAACATCAGCCCATCTCACAGTAACCTCAAACTCCTGGGCTCAAGGGATCCTCCTGCCTCAGCCTCTTGAGTAGCTGGGAGTACAGGTGCCTGCCACACCTGGCTAATTTTTTTTTTTTTTTTTTTTTAATTTTAGTAGAGACAGGGTCTTGCTCCTGCTCAGACAGGCCTCAAACTCGTGAGCTCAAGTGATCCCCCTGCTGTGACCTCTCAGAGTGCTGGGATTGCAGGTGTGAGCCACTGTGCCTGGCCCTTTTTTGACCAATTTCTGGTAATGGTCATACTAATTTTCTATTGCTGCTCAACGAATTACCCCAAATGTAATAGCTTAAAACAACCAACATTTACTATCTCATACATCTTCTGAGAATCAAGAATTCATCAGGGTGGTCATAGCTTACGGCTCTCATAAAATTGTAGTTAAGTTGTCTGTGAAGCTGTGGTCACCTGAAAGCTTCCCTTGGGCTGAAGATCCACTTCCAGGGTGGCTCCTGACATGACTGTTGGCAGGAGGCCTAAGTTCCTTCTCACATGGACCTCTCTGTAAGGCTCCTTGCATGTCCTTATGACATGGCAGCTGGCTTTCCTAACGTGAGTGTTTTAAGAGAGTGCAAGGAGAAAGCTGAAGTACCTTTTATGGCCTCATTGTGGAAATCACACTGTTGTTTTCATCTTTCTTTGTTAGAAATGAGTCACTAAGTCCAGTCCAAATTCAAGAGAGGGAAATAGGCTCCGCTTTTAACTATTAAAAATACCACTTGTGAATAGTAGTCTATTCCGCTGTGGTAATATATACCACAGATGTTATACATGATGGATCCTGGACCATGAACTTCCTTTATCTGTGAATACTACATAAATGTATGTAGTATTAATGCACTTATCAATGTAATTTTTAAGCGAATAGTGTTCTGCAGCCCTTGTCTCTTTTTACTCTAAGAAGGCTATCTCAGCCAGAACCATAGCTTTGAATATCTCTAGGGTGTTGACAGATATCTTTTTTTTTTTTTTTTTTTTTTGAGACAGAGTCTCACTATGTTGCCCTCAGTAGCATGCCATGGCATCACAGCTTACAACAACCTCAAACTCTTGGGCTTAAGCAATTCTCTTGCCTCAGTCTCCCAAGTAGCTGGGACTACAGGCGCTCACCACAACACCTGGCTATTTTTTGTTGTTGTCAATGTTGTTTATATGGCCTGGGCCGGGTTCGAACCCACCAGCCCCGGTGCATGTGGCCAGTGCCCTAATCACTGAGCTACAGGCACCAAGCCAACAGATAATATCTTTAGCTTCAAGTGTTTCCTCTAAGTTTCAGAATTAAATACCCATTTAGATATTTCCTTTGGGTAATCTCAAATGTTTAAATTTTAACTTTTGATCTCTTCGTTTCTTAAAAAATCCACTTATTCCCATTTCAGTAATTGTTCATTATTGAAACTGGGAATCTTCTTTGACCTCTCACTTTCCCTTATCCCAGATCCCAGTCCATTACTATGTACCATTATTCTACTTTTGAAGTATATCCTGAATCCATTCACTGTACCACCACCACCACCCGAATCTTAACCACTGTTGTCCCTCTTCTAAATTTCCACAGTATTTTTCCTACTGGTCATTGCTTTTGCCACCTCCAGTCCACTACATAGAAACCAGATCTTCATGTGATCATTCCTGACCTGGTCTTTGTCTTCTGTCTCTTCACCCTAAACCACCGCACTATCACTTACTCTTTTGGTTTTCTCTGCCTCAGTATCTTACCACAGGCTTTCTCCTGTGCCTAGACCTTTAACCCTTTCTTCACCTGGCTAACTCTTTAGTCTTCAGATCTCAACTTAAATGTCACTTCTCAGCATTGCTTCCCTCGACTCCTCTATCTACATTAGATTAAGTCACTGCCCCTTAGTGCTCCAGGACTTGGCGCTTTTCGGCCTTCACATTTACTACAAGTTATGATTATGTAAAGTTTGTATTGGCTTGTTCAGTGTCTGAATATCTTAATTGTCTTTTTTAATAACTATGAACTCCTTGAAGGCAGGATCTCTTTTGCTCTCAACATTGTATTCCTGGTGTCTAATAGAGAATCTTGTATGACGTAGGAACTTAATAAACATTTAGGGAATAAATTATTCAATGGGAAAAACAGTGTTCACATAAGACTTCATCATTGGAAGGTATCTGTTACGTTGGTCATGTCCTTGACAAAGATGCATTCAGACTTTGTTCCTTTTATGCTCTGGTTCTCTTTCTTGTATCTCAAGCAGATTAGTTTCTGTGTCCTTTGAATTCCCTTCATTCATCTTTACAATGCTTAACAAGCCTGACCAGGTGAAATAAAGTAAGGTGGTTATTCTCTTTATTATAGCAGTGTGTTTCTATTAATGCTTGATAAAATTGATCCATGTCTTAGCAGTTATTATCAATAATGATAATATATTGAGCTTGTAGTAGCTAAGATTTGATGGCTGTTCTCCATATGATTTTTTTTTTTTTTAAGACAGAGTCTCATTCACCCTAGTGTTGAGTGCCTTGGTGTCATTGCTCACAGCAGCCTAAACTCTTGGGCTCAAGCCATCCTCATATCTTAACCTCCTGAGTAGCTGGGTCTACAGGCACTTGTCACAACACCCAGCTAGCCTTTCTATTTTTAGTAGAGACAAGGTCTTGCTCTTGCTTAGGTTGGTCTTGAACTCCTGAGCTCAGGCAATTCTCCCACCTTAGCCCCCCAGTGTACTAAGTTTACAGGTGTGAGCCACTGCACCTGGTGCATACAATTCATCACAGGTTTTTTGCCTGTAAAAATTTCTTGCAGATAGTATTGTCATGGGTAGCACCTTTTACTTCCTGTGCTAGGTGGGCAAGTGTGTTATAAAATTGCATGAGAGGCAGGAAGTTTTATTGTACCAGGTTCGCCTAAATAGTTTATAATATATATCTTACAATATATAATATACACAAAATATCCAGTGGGACAGCATAAGGTAGTAGTTAATAGTTGGAATCTGGAATCAGATTTCCTTGAATTATAACCCTCCCACTTACCAGCTATGTGATCTTGGATAAATCCTTTAAAGTCTCTATACATACCTTTGGAGAGTTAATTGAAGTCTCAAAAATTAATTTAATTTATTTATTTATGTTTTTGGAGACAGGGTCTCTGTCACTCTGGCTAGAATGCCATGGTATCATCATAGTTCACTGCAACCTAAAACTCACGGGCTCAAGCAATCCTCCTGCTTCAGCCTGTCGAGTAGCTGGAACTATGGGCACTGCTGTGCCTGGCTAATTTTTCTATTTTTAGTAGAGACAGGGTCTTGTTCTTGCTCAGTTAAGGCTGATTTGGAACTCCTGGCTTCAAGTGGTCCTCCCATCTAGACCTCTCAAAGTGCTAGGATTATAGACGCGAGCCACCATATTCAGATAAAATGTAAAAATTTCAGATAGATAAAACAGAAAGCTCAGGTGTGACTGTATCATAAATAAGCAAAACCTTTTTCATTCAGGAGGAATAGTTGAGGCTAAAGACAAGAAAATCAAAGTGCTGGAAACAATAAGGATGGAGGAAAAATAGAATTATATTTGTCTTGATACAAACGAGCCTTTTTTTCCCGTTACTTACATACCTGTTTTACTCTGAGGCCTTTAAAGTTCACTGTCTATATTAGTTATCACTAGATCTTAATTGGAAAGGTCATGTCTCATGTTATCCTTATTAAAAGCTCAGTAAGTCAGATTTACAGTGTTTGGGTAAAACAATTTTATTTAAGATACATTTTGGAGACCATTATCCTCAGTGAAGTACCACAAGAATGGAAAAACAAACACCACACATAGCTGCTATTAAACTGGAACTAACCGATGAGCACACACATGCACAGAGGAATATAAAACTTAGAGAAATCAAGCAGGGGGGATGGAGTAAGGAGGGGAGGGACAAAAGCCTACCTACTGGGTACAGTGACACTGTTTGGGGGATGGGGATACTTAGAGCAATGACTGAAGCATTACAAAAGTGATCTATGTAACCACAAACATTTGTACCCCCTTAATACTTTGGCATTTTTTAAAAGGAAAAACAAAAGATACATTTTCATTTGCTCTTGCTTTAATAATGAAACAATACTTTTAAAATATGCATAATTTTCTAATAGGCTGTCTTTTCTATCAATAGAATAAATTATTAGATCTAAGGGATTTTTATTCCATCTAGAATTTGAAAGAATATTGATGGATAGCTTATATTTAATGTTTGACTTTCCTATTTTATTCTTAGTATATTTAGGATTTTTTTTTTTTTTTTTTTTTTTTTTTAGTAATAAAATAACTTAATTACTTTAAAGCAGCCAGAAAAGGACTACTGAGATTATTTAGTGTACTTTTCTTGTTTTACTTACTACTAATCTGAGGTCAAGAAAGGTTGTAAATTATTACTAAATTATTTAAGCTTTTAAATTAGAGTACCTTTTTAAGAAAGGATTAAAAAAAAAGAATAGCTTTACTCTTTAAAAATATATTTCAAAAAAATATATATTTCATTATTTAAAGGTATGTTTGGACATTTATTTTTCTCTCAGTTTTTGAAAACTTTCCAAAATTCACTTTATGTTCATTACCTTCTTAATATTTTTGTCTTTCAGGAGTAAAGCGAAAGCAGTGGGAGTTGGAGTCATTGTCAAGTGATTGCTGCTTTTTACAAGAAAATCTCATTAAATAATAGTCATTTAAATTAGTGAAATAGCAGGACCAGTTATTGAAGGTGACAGTGTACAAGAGACATTAAAATTGAACAATGACTCAGCTATATATTTACATCAAATTATTGGGAGCCTATCTGTTCTTCATTTCTCATGTTCAAGGTAAATGAATATTCATCTTGCTAATTTATTTCTGTATATAAAAGCACCATTTTTTGCAACTGTTCTTTCAACTCATATCCCTATTGAACAGTTAGGCCCAACATACTAGTACAGCTTCGAAGTAAAGAGGCCAAGAACAAACACATTCCAAGTAATTTTTGAACTTGGCTATTACAGAAACATTTTCAAGCATTTTTAAAATCTCAAGCCTCTCTGAGCCTACTTTTTCATCCATAACATAAGCATTATTATACATAGCATCAGATCTTATGAGGATTAAATGAGAGAAAGCATATAAATCACTTAACCTAGTGCCTAAAACACAGGGTAGTAGGCACTCAAGGCCTAAGGTTCAAAATTCCCGTCTCCTTTAAAATACAAGAAGGAATAAGTGTAAATAACAATTAAAAAGTCATTTCATTGTTGTTGAAAGACTTTAGAAAGATAAATGGCATTTGTCTATGCTGAATGCTAAAGTTTCTTAATAGAGTAGGAAAATTTGTTCGTGACCAGTATTGTCATTTTGCTGCTATGGGTTCACAGCAGGGAACAGTCTAACAGGAAGTTATTATGATGACTCTTAACGACCAGATGGACTATTTGCACAAAAGGTTTTTCCTGTATGGTTTAATTAGGATACTATTTTAAACTGAAGAGATAATACTATTTGCAAAAGGATTTTGGATAGAATTTATTGGACATCTTCACTCTCAAGTTTTTGACTTCATAGGTTGCTCTTTCATAATGTTTCATTCATAGTGATACTAGTTAATATTTGCCCACAAGAAGTAACATTGTTAACACCATAAAGCTTTTGATACTTTCATTTTAAATGGAATGGAATCTATAGCTTTTTGGTATATCGCCTTAGTATTATGGCAGTATCTTCATTAATACCATGCTCAGAAAAGAGCCCTCTTACAAAAGCACTTTGATTTGTGAAACACCAAATTATTTAACACAACTTGTTTGGTTTTTTTTTAGGCAGTCTCACTTTGTGTCTCTAGGTAGATTTGCCGTGGTGTCTTCACTCACAGCAACCTCAAACTCTTGGGCTCAGCAGCTAGGGCGCCAGCCACATACACCAGAGCTGGCAGTTTCAAACCCAGCCCAGGCCCACCAAACAACAAATGACAAATACAGCCAAAAAATAGCCAGGCATTGTAGCAGGCGCCTATAGTCTCAGCTACTTGGGAGGCTGAGGCAAGAGAATCGCTTAGGTCCAAGAGTTTGAGGTTGCTGTGAGCTGTGAAGCCATAGCAGTATGTCGAGGGTGACATAGTAAGGCTCTGTCTCAAAAAAAAAAAAAAAAAAAAAGCCTTATTGATCAGCATCAACTAAAGCTGTCACGGCTTTGAAGATGAAGTGTTTAATGTTATAGTTACATGTATAAGCAGTCCCAGGTTATAAATGAGATAGATGCTGTAGGTTTCTTCCGACATAGAATTTGTATGTAAGTTGGAATAATAGCCTCCAGAAAAGTATGAGTGGTGCCTTAGTTGGATGTTTGTAACTTGGGAGTTGCCTTTATATTGGCTACCTTCCTCCTAGGTAATTTCTATTTTGTATGTTTAGTTTTAAGTGTTTTAAAATCTATTTAGTTTACAAATAGGCAATATGATAGAAAATTCTTGTTCACTACACCAAATTTAGTAGCTCTATAATAAACTTTTATTAGCTGAAATAAACTGGTAATTAGTTATGTAAGTAAAAACTCTTAATAAGAATTAACACTTCTCTGATAAAGAGCAAAATTTGTTACATTTCCTTTCCAAAAAAATTATTGTGATAGTTACTTCAAATGACAACAAAAATGTTTGCTCTTCAAGAATAGAAAACTAGGCTTGGTGCCTGTGGCTCAAGCGGCTAAGGCACCAGCCACATACACCTGAGCTGGCAAGTTTGAATCCAGCCCAAGCCCTCCAAAAAACAATGACAGCTGCAACTAAAAAATAGCCGGGCTTTGTGGTG
The DNA here is from genome assembly GCA_963574355.1 of Loris lydekkerianus. Lineage (NCBI taxonomy): Eukaryota > Metazoa > Chordata > Mammalia > Primates > Lorisidae > Loris > Loris lydekkerianus. The sequence goes on along the minus strand of CAUYPK010125053.1, from coordinate 7,111 downwards.
GGCGCCTGTGGTCCCAGCTACTTGGGAGGCGGAGGCAGGAGAATCGCTTGAGCCCAGGAGTTGGAGGTTGCTGTGAACTGTGATGCCACAACACTCTACCCAGAGTGACAGCTTGAGGCTTTGTCTTAAAAAAAAGAAAGAAAGAAAGAAAACTAAAACCAATGTAGAAACAATAATTCTTAGAATACAGAACGATATTAGTGGAAATAACTATTGACCTAATCTCTAAATTTATCTTAATTTTAGCTTAAGAGAGTAAATTTCTCTTCTTGGTTTTCTTGTTATAAAAATAATGCTTATCATAGTAGGAATTTTTGTTTATTGATTTAGAGACAGGGTCTTGCTATGTTGCCCAGACTGGAGTGCAGTGACATGCTCGTAGTTCACTGTAACCTTCAATTCCTGGGCTCAAATGATCCTCTCTTTCCACAATAATTAGAACTACAAGCACATACCACCACCCCTGGCTGATTTTTTTTTTTTTTTTTTTCTGTGGAGATGGAGTCTTGTTGCTAGGCTGGTCTTAAAATCCTGGCCTCGAGTGATCCTCTCAGCTCAGCCAAATAGGAATTTTTTTGAGCATCAGCTGTTAGCATATAGATTTAAGTGATTTACACTGAGGTGAATTACTCAGGTTGGAATAGAAATGTGAGTCATCTCATAGATTCTTAATCTTTTTTTTTTAACTTAGTCACAACTTTTACAATTGGGTTTTTGCTTCAAGTAACTGATTACTCAACTAAAAATGATGTAAATGAATAAGAGATTTATTGTTAACATAGGTGGTAGGTGTTTAATGGAGTTCATTCAGTAACTGAGCAGTGTGGAGGTAGGCAGCTCTATGAATTTTCTTGCCATTTCCCTCTTGGGTACAAAGTGGCTGCTTGCTTTTGTCTGCATATGAGGCAAAAAAAATTGGGGGATGGATCAGCACCAGTCTCAACTGGACATTATATCAGGAAAGCAAAAGTGCCCTAGAAACTACCCTCATGCCTACAGATTTTGTCCAGAAAAAATAGGAACATGTTAATATATATATCACCCAAGAAGTGTGACGGTAGAGGGGCTGTGGGTTGTTAATTGTGTGGCTCATCAAGACCCAGATTCTTTATCTATTTCACCTGTGCCATCCTCCAACAGGCATGTGCCACCATGCCTGGCTTTTTTTTTTTTTTTTTTTTTTTAACTATTTTTAGTAGATATGGAGTCTCACTCTTCCTTATGCTGGTCTTGAACTTCTGAGCTCAAGAAGTCCACCTGCCTCGGCCTCCCAGAGTGCTACATTGTAGGAGTGAGCCATTGCCCCAGCAGAATCCTATCTTTTCTTATATGAGCTCTGTCGCTCATATCCAATTAGTAGGAAAAATGGTAGAATTAGAATACGTTGTTTAATACTACTCCTGTAGAATTAATGAGTCTAGTTCTTGAAAACAGAGATAGCTACACATCTATGTCTCTCCTCTCTACAACTTGCAGCCACATTTCAAGTACTCAGTAGTGAGCTGCAAATAAATGGCTGGTGGCGACCAGAGCAAAGTATAATATACAAAACTATAGAGAACAAGAAAACATATTAAGTGATGCTAGGAAGATGTAATCAGAAAATGCAGGCTGTGGTAAATATTATAAGACAAATTACTCAGTATTTTCAACAAATAAATTTCAAGGAAAGAAAAAAGAAGAAGAAACCTGTATGGTGGCGCCTGTGGCTCAAAGGGGTAGGTCACTGGCCCCATATGCTGGAGGTGGCAGGTTCAAACCCAGCCCCAGCCAGAAACTGCAAAAAAAAAAAAAAAAGAAAAAAGAAAGAAACCAGTAGATTACAAGAGATTTGGAGATATCCACTTGTTATGTGTGAACCTTATTTGGATTCTGATTCATGGAAACTGGAGACAGTTTATAACATTTATGATGTAATTGGAAATTTGAACGCTGCATGAATATTTAATAGTTTTGGTAAGAATAAGGAATTCCTGTTAATTTCTTAAGATGTGATGATTGTGGCTATTTTTTAAAAGCCTTTATATTGTAGAGATGCATGTTAAAATATTTACAGATAAAATGACATCTGATAATTAGGTTCATAATTGTATGGGGGGGGTAAAACAAGATGGACCATAAAGTAAAGGAGTATGGGGGTTCATTATGCAATATTCTCTACTTTCATAAAGTTTTCTGAAAGAATACTTCATTCATGAACATACATGTGCAAATAACTGGAAAAGGATGAGAAGCATACATACCAAACAGATAACAGTGGTTATATTTAAGGAGGGGGGAAGGCATTAGAAGGGACTAAAAAGACTTTCTGCTTTTCTTATATGGTTTAATTTTTTTTATTGTGAAAATGCATTTTTGTTTTATTTAGGTGTTTAAAAACCACTTATTAGAAAACTACATATTTCAAGCATGTACCTAAGTAGAGACAATAATGTAGTGAAACTTCATGAACTTGTTAATTCAGCTTTCACATTATTATCTGCTGACCAAACCTGTTTCATCTGTACCCCCATGCACTTTTCCCACACCCACGCTACCCTTGGATTATCTTGGGTAATTTTGAAATCATACTTCATTTAAGAATAAGATATCTCATAGTCCACATTCTGTGATCAAAATGCAATAAAACAAGAATTCAACAGTGTAAACTTCTTTTTATATATATATATATATTTTTTTTCCTCCTCCTCCTCCTCCTCCTCCTCCTTGCTTAATTATTCGTGTAATACCACATCAGATATTGAAAGCCCATTGCTTTGCTAGCTGACCCTGCCACCAAATCATCTTTTTTCCCCCCTTTAATTCCCCCTCCCAGACCAGCATAGTATAAGAGAACTATCTTTGATGATGAAAATATTTTGTATCAGTAATTTGCAAAGTACAACCTACAGGCTAAATTCAGCCCATAGATTGTTTTTGTATCACCCATGAGTAAAGATTTTTATAATTTTAAATGATTGAAAAAATCAAGAATGTAATATTTCATGACACATGAAAATTCTATGAAACTCAAATTTTATTGTCCATTTTGGAACACAGCTTCATCATTGGTTTGCACATTGTCTGGCTGGCTTTGCATCATAACAGCAGAGTTGGATAGTTGTGAGACTGGGTGGCCCACCAAGCCAATACCTATTCTGTATATGTGCTGTCCATCCCGGAGGCTACTGGCTGTGGGGTGGCTTTTGAGCACTTGAATTTTGGCTAGTGTGAGAAACTGATGTTGTACAGCACAGTTCTAGACGTGTCACCTTATCCAGTTCTTATGCTTTTTCTCCTGCTAATATCTTCTTGGTCACTGTTTAATTGATGTGCATAGTGTTACAAAATTCATTAGAAATGCTGCTGTAACTTATTGCCTCGTACATGCAATGCGTGGGTATTCCATTAGACTCTCCATCTTAGTCGCCTTTTGCCATCTGAATCCTATTATAGACATTGCATCTTGAGGTTGAAGCAGAGAGATTTCCTCTGCTTTATACAGAAGAAACTAATAAATCACTGGGAAAGTAGGAAAATTATTGAGCCAGGAATAAAAATCTAGTAAAGTCAAAAATTGCCATTGATTTAAAGGAGCATTCTATAAATGGGACTATTTATCATCATGTCTGTCTTTTACTTATTTGTCTCTTTATGTGTATATATTCATGTTTTCTTGAGATGTTATACTTGAGCATATAAACTATTAAATATTTTTTGTGTGTTTTGAAATATAAACCATACCCCCAGCCCACCCCAGGGCTCATAATTTTATGATTTGTAAAGATACAGGACTTATGGGTGGGAGGAGATTGACATGTTCTAGGCACTGACAGAGGCTGTGTGCTGAGCGTAGTAGAGGGACAGTGCTGTGAGCTGATCGTGGAGAGGTATATAAGATCCCGTTCCCACTAATCTTTGGTAGGACATAAGAAGGTTGCATTTTATTCTGAGTACATGTTGAGCCATTAATTAGTTTTAAGTAGGAGCAATAGGATTGGACTTAAGTTCACAAGTATAAGAGATCTCAGGGCCGGGCGTGGTGGCTCACGCCTGTAGTCCCAGCGCTGTGGGAGGCGGAGGTGGGTGGATTGCCTGAGCTCAGAGGTTTGAAACCAGTATGAGCAGCAGTGAGCCAGAGTAAGACCCCGTCTCTACTAACATCAAAAACAGCCGAGCATCGCCAGAGGAAGAAGAAAATGAACAAAAAAGAGTACTTCAAACAAAGAAGAATGAACAAGCAAGTTGAAATTAAAAAAAAAAAAAAAAAAAGGATCTCAGACTGGCTGTTCTTTGGGAAATGGACTGCAATGGGCAGTGGAGTTGGAGAGAAACAATTGAGGTTCATTTTGGAAGTTGAGCCAAGAGACTTGGGTAAGACCATGGTTAAGACAAGACAAGAGTTCCGTTTAGGACAGGCCAGTTAAGAGATGCCTAAGCAAGTCATGGCTGGAGGGATACATCTAGGAACCTTCAAGAGAGAGGTGATATCTTTACCTTTTGTAGAAATTTAGAGGATTAACAGAGCCTTGCCAATGTGTGACAACATTTATTTCTGAAAGGAGAGTAGTGGTGAGGGGGATAGGTTGTGATAACATGTATACACACAAACCTCCAGCTCTCTCTCTTTTTTTTTTTTTATTGTGAAGTATTCTTTCCTGGTGTTTATTTCTGTTAATAAATAACTCATTCAGCCAATATCATAGTGAATGGTATAAAATTGAAAACATTTCCACTCAGATCAGGAATGAGGCAAGGAGGCCCACTGTCTCCACTGCTTTTTAATATTGTAACGGAAGTCTTAGCCATTGCAATCAGGCAAGAGAAGGCGATCAAGGGTATCAAATTAGGGTCAGAGGAGATCAAATTCTCACTCTTCACTGATGATATGATCCTATACCTGGAAAATCCCAGGAACTCAACTTGAAAACTCTTAGAAGTGTGATCAAGGAATACAGCAGGATCTCAGATACAAAATCAATATTTACAAATCAGTAGCTTTTATATATGCCAACAATAGTCAAGCTGAAAATATAGTCAAGCTGAAAATATAGTCAAGGACTCTGTTCCTCTTACAGTAGTGCCAAAGAACATGAATTTACCTAAGAAAGGACGTGTGAAAGATCTCTATAAAGAGAACTATGAATCTCTGAGAAAAGAAATAGCTGAAGATGTTAACAAATGGAAAAACATACCATGCTCAGGGCTGGGAAGAATCAACATTGTTAATTGTTAATCCATACTATCCAAAGCAATCTGCAGATTTAATGCAATCACTATTAAAGCACCATTGTCCTACTTTAAAGAACTTGAAAAATAGTACTTCATTTTATATGGAATCAGAAAAAAACCTCAAATAGCAAATACATGACTCAGAAATAAGAACAAATCAGGAGGTATCACATTACCAGACTTCAGGCTATACTACAAATCTATAGTGATCAAAACAGCATGGTACTGGCACAAAAATTGAGAGGTAGATTTATGGATCAGAATAGGGAACCAAGAGAAGAACCCAGCTACTTATCATCAGATCTTCAACAAGCCTATCAAAAGCATTCAGTGGGGGAAAGACCCCATATTTAACAAAGGGTGCTGGGTGAACTGGCTGGTGACCTGTGGAAGACTGAAACTGGACCCCCACCTTTCACCATTAACAAAAATTGATTCTCACTGGATAAAAGATTTAAACTTAAGACATGAAACTATAAAAATACTAGAAGAGAGTGCAAGGAAAACACTTGAAATCAGCCTGGGAGAATATTTTATGAGGAGGACCCCCCCGTTCCCCCAGGCAATTGAAGCAACACCAAAAATACATTACTGGGATCTAATCAAACTAAAAAGCTTTGCACAACCAAGAGCACAGTAAGTAAAGCAAACAGACAACCTTCAGAATGGGAGAAGATTTTTGTAGGTTATGCTTTCAACAAAGGTCTGATAACTAGAATCTATAGAAAGCTCAAACTAATTAATAAGAAAAGAACAAATAACCCCATTTCTATGTGGACAAGAGAGTTGAACAGAAACTTCTCTGATGAAGGTAGGTGCATGGCCTACAAACACATGAAAAAATGCTCATCATCCTGGGCAGCGCCTATGGCTCAGTGGGTAGGGCGCCAGTCCCATATACCAAGGGTGGTGGGTTCAAACCCAGCCCCAGGCAAACTGCAACAAAAAAATAGCCAGGTGTTGTGGCGGGCGCCTGTAATTCCAGCTCCTTGGGAGGCTGAGGCAAGAGAATCACCTAAGCCCAGGAATTGGAGGTTGCTGTGAGCTGTGACGCCATGGCACTCTACCAGCGGCAATAAAGTGAGACTCCTGTCTCTATAAAAGAAAAAAAATGCTCATCATTCTTAATCATCAGAAAAATGTAAATCAAAACCACTTTGAGATAATCATCTAACTCCAGTAAAGGTAGCCCACATCACAGAATCCCAAAACTACAGATTTTGGCATGAATGTGGAGAGAAGGGAACACTTCTACACTGCTGGTGGGAATGGAAGCTAATACAAACCTCCAAAGAAGTTTGGAGAACATTCAAGGAACTAAAAATAGACCTACCATTAGATCCTGCAATTTCTCTACTAGGTATATACCCAGAAGACCAAAAATCACATTATAACAAAGATTTGTGCACCAGAATGTTTATTGCAGCCCAATTCATAATTGCCAAGACATGGAAATAGCCCAAGTGCCCATTGACCCATGAATGGATTAACAAATTGTGGTATATGTACACTATAGAATATTATGCAGCCATAAAAAAAGATGGAGACTTCACATCTTTTATGTTTACCTTAGTAAAGTATCTCAAGAATGGAAAAAAAGTATCCAATGTACTCAATACTACTATGAAATCAACATAATCACCTACACATTCATATGAATGGCAAAATATAACAGTAGTCCAGAAAATAAAAGGGAAGAGGAGAGGGGGGGCAGGATATGGGAGGATGGACGATATTTGGGGGGACCTCACCTAATGTGCATGATGCAATGGTACATTTCAAAACTATTAAGAAATGAGTATAATTGTGATGGATGTGTTACTTAGTTGAATGTAGGCATTTTACATTGTATATCAAAGCAGTACCCTGAACCCCATAAATGCATCAATGTACAAAGTTA
>CAUYPK010125051.1:0-18134 GCA_963574355.1 Loris lydekkerianus | reverse complement strand
TTGTGGTATATGTACACCATGGAATATTATGCAGCCTTAAACAAAGATGGAGACTTTACCTCTTTTATGTTTATATGGATGGAGCTGGAAAATATTCTTCTTAGTAAAGTATCTCAAGAATGGAAGAAAAAGTACCCAATGCACTCAGCCCTACCATGAAACTTATTTAGGGCTTTCACACAAAAGCTATAACCCAGTTACAACCTAAGAATAGAGGGAAGGTGGAAAGGGAGGGGAGGATGGGCAGAGGGAGGGTGATAGGTGGGATTACACCTGCGGTGCATCTTACAAGGGTATATGTGAAACTTAGTAAATGTAGAATGTAAATGTCTTAGCACAATAACTAAAAAAACGCCAGGAAGGCTATGTTAACTAGTGTGATGAAAATGTGTCAAACGGTCTATGAACCAAGTGTATGATGCCCCATGATCATATCAATGTACACAGCTATGATTTAATAAAAAAATATCAGTGTGTATCTTCTAATATTTTTATATTGAATATTAGAGTATGTCTCTTTCTTTAAGGTTACTTCATCTTCATAACAATTTGAATATTTATTTTATGTTCCTATTTACGTTCTTGTTTAAGCAGCTTAGGTCCCTGCAATACTAATATTTCTACATGCTCTGCTTTGGCAACGCAGGTGGATTGTTCTTCCCATGGAGTTGTAATATGTAGATGAAGATTCACCTCTGATACATGCATTGGCCAGGGTGAAGCATTTCTTCTATGAAGATCCCTGAAGATAGCATTGACATGAGACCAGGCTTTCTGTTAGTAGTCACCAAGAATCTGTATTCCAACCAAGGGTAAGCCCAAGGTTTACATCTGACCTGACAAATTTTTTTCCCAGCAGCACCAAGTTGCTTCCTTGTCTTCCTGTGCCAGTGCCTGGAGGCGTTCAGTCCCTCTTGGGGTTACAGTTCAAAGCACGAGTTTTCATTCCAACTCTCCTCTTTTGTCAGAACACACACCTTATCCCTTAAGTTTCTCTACAGGACGAGAAACCAAATAACTACAGGCCAGACAGCACCACCAACCCCCTGCCAGGTGGCGACAGCGCTGACTGGGTCCCACCCCGTGTTCCTTCTGCACTGTGGCCCTTCCTTCCTGTGAGCTTGGTCAAAGGGCTTCTCAAGATTTTTCTGTGTCTAAAGGGGACATTTTCTGCTCTCTGTGCTGCTAAAGTTTTGTTAATCAAGATATTACATATAAGTCATTATATTAAATGTTACTGCATTTGTCGTAGTGTATTTATAGTAACTTCCTGGGTGAGACAGTCAAAGTTGTGATCTAATAAACCTTTCTCTAGCAGCATTGAATATACTTCAATTGCTCCACATCTTATAGGCCTCTTGCTTGCAGAAGTTCATTTAAAGTTTTGTTAGAGGCCAGGGGAGATGGCTCATGCCCATAATCCTAATACTCTGGGAGGCTAAGGTGGGGAGGGTATTGCTGGAGCTCAGAAGTTGGAGAGCTGCCTGAACAAGAGTGAGACCCTGTCCCTGCTAAAAATAGAAAAAGTAGCTTGGTCTTACGGCAGGTGCCTGTAGTTCCAGCTACTCCAGCTGAGGCAAGAAGATGGCGTGGGCCCAGGTGCTTGAAGTTGCTGTGAGCTGTGACAATGCCATGGCACTCTGCCCAGAGCAACAGAGCGAGACTCTGTCTCAAAAATAAGTACATAAATAAATAAATAAATAAATAAAAGTTTTGTTAGGAAAACTTTATTATCATCAATACCTCTGTCACAAATGTGGTGTGAACTTTTTAATTACTTTTAGAAGCAAAAAAGAAAAGATTTCCTTTCCCAAAGAAGTCTGCGTAGTTGCACCTGCAGTTGTACGGTTAAAACTTCAGAGGAAAGGTGTTGATTCTCCGTGTTTGTGCTCTGATTTGAAAACAGCACCACGTGTGGCCCGGTGGAAGAATGGAGAGAAATGGAAGGAACACCACGTAGTCGCAGCATTGCTCACGTGGAAATGTCAGCTTTTGAACATGTTGACTCATCAAAAAATTAATATAGGTCAAAATATATGATTAATGGCCCTAAACATATATCATATGTAAAACTTCCAGAGTTCTCTTCCTTATTGATATAAACATACTCCTTGGTATGCCACTGATGTAGGTCTGCGTTTTCTATCAATTAAATTGGCAAGTGATTTTTCAAGAGATTTGATATACATGAAGTTTATACCATATTTTCATAGTATTATATACACAGAGTTTTAAGAATCATGTTTTATCTAGCTTCAAATATTCCCCCTACACACAAAAAAGTAAATATTCTAAATATAATTGAGGGTCGGCACCTGTACATCAATGGTTACCTTACCATTGATGTAACCATTGATGTAACCAAACCCAACGTCCATTGGGACTAGTGGGTTTGAACCTGGCCTGCTAAAAAATGATAACAACAACAACAAAATATAGCCTGGAGTTGTGGTGGGCGCCTGTAGTCCCAGCTACTTGGGTGGCTGAAGCAAGAGAATTGCTTAAGCCCAAGAGTTTGAGGTTGCTGTGAGCTGTGAGGTCACAGTACTCTACCTAGGGTAGAAATAGTGAGACTCTGTCTCAAAAAAAAAAAAAAAAGTATATATATATATATATAATTGAAAAAATCATCCCAATGTAACAACTTTTGATAAGTACCCATGTGTTGCTTAAACCATGCTTGTGTACTAGGACCGGCATCATTTTCAAATGTGTCTATGTACTGGGGTTAGAGAATGTGGGATAAGTTGAATTCCTGGCCTGTTTTTTTACCACCCTGAGTGCTCACCTCCCACCATCTAATTCTGGGGTTCTTCCCACCAAAGGGGAGAATCCTTCTAAGTCCACAACACTTGGCCAAATGGATGTTGGCAGGAGTAATATTGTCATTAAATAGGAAATGTCCAATTTTTAATCAAAAGTTTAGTTTGTATATCTCAAACAAGAGACAGTGTGATTAATCAAAATATGTGCTGTAGCTGTAGACATAGTTTCTCCATATTAACTGTAGTTTGTTCAGGACAGCAGCAAAGACACAGGGAGAGCAATGAAACCACAAAAGGTGTTCTCTGCAGCTTGCTGAGAATTGAATATCTTTTCTTCCTAGATGTAGGACAAAACCTAGAAGAAATCGTATTCAGTTGGTGAAAGTTCTGGTGAACGCAGTGGAGGACAGAGAGTTTCCAAAACCTGCTTCTGTAGTTTGAGCAGTGTTGTTTGCAAGACTGTATTATTACCTTACAAGAGAATGGGCCTGTGTCTAGTGGACAGTCTCCGCTGCTGAGTCACAGCGCCCTCATCATTTCATGCAGCTGGTTATAGTAGACATCCTCTAGAATCATTTGACTAGATCTCATGAAGCTGCATAGGATACCAGTGCTGGACCACCAAAAGACACTGTCAGCTTTTGTTGATGACTTTGTTTTGTGCTGTGTTTTGGCAATTCTTATTTATCCAACCATTGTTCTGAATGTTCATGGTTGTCAAAAAGAATCCATTTTTGTCACACTTAAAATAGAAGTTGTGTTATAGAAATAAATGGCTCTCCTTTATGTTGTTGCAGCAAAGAAAGGCAAACTTTAGACAGTGTACCTTCGGATACTGTTTAATTCATGCAAGACCTGTCTATCCAGCTTCTTTACCTTGCACGTTTGTTTCAAATGGTCCAATATTGTTGAAATGGTAACGTCAAACCTTGCTGCTAATTGACATGCAGGTTGAGATGGATTCCCTTGCACTGCAGCTTCAGCTCATCATTATCCACCTTGGTCTTAGGATGCACATGTGGCTCATTTTCAAGACTAAAATCACCAGAATGGAACTTCTTAACCACTGAGGTGCTGTGCATTCATTAGCCACATCCTTCCCAAACACGTTGCTGATATTTCCAGCTGTCTATGCTGCATTGGTTCCATAATGAAACTCATATTAAAAACTGACGCAAATTTTTTGCTTATCCATGGTTTCGAAAAAAATTGCTGTAAGCAAACAATTGAAAGATCATCATAAGCCATAACATTTGTTTGAAAATAATAAGGATGTACCTTCAGAATAAAAATAAAACAAAAATTGTCCAAGTAAAATGTCAGAGATAACAATTGTCAAACTTAGTACTTACAGGAATCAGACATTTCATACTTACTAAAACAAGCAGAAGCTTGAAATGTACCAAAATTTTCTGTCTTTGCTCAGAATACAACTAGCCCCACAAGCCCACTGGCCCTGCAGGTGCATGGAGGATGGAGACACAGAGCCAATTCCTAGACCAGTCCTGCAGATTCAACAGGCTCATCTGTGCACACAGGAACCAGAGTGAAAAGTTATGATTATAAAACATACAGTCATTGGGCTGGCTTGTTATTCAATATTTTTTGTCAATAATTAAAATATGCCAGAACTGCCTATTAATTTTGTTTTTAACAGTCAAATGCCTTTATGTACCTAACATATATTTTTATTAATTTTTCAATGACAAAGAAGTTAACTTTCTATGAGATCTTGTTTTACTATTCAGTTAATATAGGATAGAGCACTGACGCTAATATGTCCTGAAATTAGACAGACTAGATATTATCTAATTCAAAAGCCCCTATAAATCTTGAAATAGTGGAGTAGAAATGTATTCTAGCAGTGAAAGATAAAATAATTCAGACCTACCCTCTCACTAAGCATAATGAAAATTTCTATGTGAAATTCACAAAAACTTATTAAATCCTTTTTAAACCTTCCCAAATGCTAACAAGCTAATAAGAAATTACGAGGTCAAACTCTATAGAAAAAGAGATCTCTGGGTTTTAAAACCAGCATTCAGAACTGCTTTTGTAATGAAAATTTTTGGTAATCCAGGAAAAAAAAATAGCTGTAACTTTTCAGTAAATTGGTATTTGTATAGATGAAAAAGAAAATCAGTACTTCACATCACACATATATATAATCACTTTTCACTAAATGCAACAGGCTAAAGTTAAAATTAATATGGGAGAAAATATATTCAGCAGCAGATAAATGACCAAGGGACTTGATGAATTCCTTAACAAAGGAGGGAAACCAAATGTAAATAAAGACGGGGAAATGTGTGGCACCTCCTTAGTTACTGGCACACTCAGACATGGTTCCGTAGCACTGTAACCATGCATTGGCTCCATAAAGACTCATGGCATGGAGTAAAGTGTGATCACATATACCACACTGTTCAGCAAAATTATTATTATCTAATTAAGTTTAAGACACACAAAACCTGCGGCCCCTAATTTTAATTTCATGTGTATGTCAGACAGAAACAAATGCCAAAGAGAAACCAACTTTATGTATTGCTGCGTGTAATTTATCCCAAAATGTAGAAGCTTAAAACAACACAAATATCTCACATGATTTCTTTGTCTTTTATTTCTTTTTCTTTTTCTTTCTTTTCTTTTCTTTTCTTCTTTTCTTTTTCTTTTCTTTCTTTCTTTTTTTTTTTTTTTTTGAGACAGAGTCTCACTATGTGGACCTGAGTAGAGTGCTGTAGCATCACAACTCACAGCAATCTCAAACTCTTGGGTTCAAGTGAATTTCTTGCCTCAGCCTCCCAAGTAGCTGGGATTGCAGGTACCTGCTATAATGCCCAGCTATTTTTTTGATTGTAGTTGTTATTATTGTTTAGCAGGCTTGGGGTGGGTTCTAATCCTCCAGCCTCAGTGTATATGGCTGGTGCCGTAACCACTGAGCTACAGGCATCATCCTGGCTGTAAGAAATCTCACATGTTTTCTTATGGCCAGGAACCTGGGAGAAATGCTGCTTTGTTCTGGCTCAAGATTTCCCATGAAACCTTCAGGGAGAGTCTGTGCAGGGTTCCTCAAACTTTTTAAACAGGGGGCCAGTTCTCTGTCCCTCAGACCGTCGGAGGGCCAGACTATAGTAAAAAAAACAAACAAACAAAACAAACAAAAAAAAAACAAAAAACAAAACTATGAGCAAATTCCTATGCACACGGCACATATCTTATTTTGAAGTAAAAAAACAAAACAGGAACAAATACAATCACACCGCCACATGTGGCCCACAGGCCATAGTTTGAGGACCCCTGGATAGTCATCTCAAGGTTTATGGAAACTCTGCTTCCAAAGTCATTTACATATTGTCTAGGGGGCCTCACTTCCTCAGTAGCTGTTGGTCAGAGCCCTTGGTTCTCTACTACAAGGGTCTCCCCATAACTATGGTTACAAGATGGCAGCTGGCTTTCCCCAAAGCAAAAATTATGAAAGAGAAAGAAACAGAGAAAGAAAAGAGAGAGAAACACAGGGGCAGAGAGACAGAGAGAGAAAGCCAAGGAGTGCCCCAGACAGCTCTACAGACTTTTATAATCCAGTCTGTGAAGTGCCATCCCATCACTTGGACCTATTGCTGACAGCCACACAAGCCAGCCCTGCTTAAAGGTGAGAGGGGACCACAAACAATATGAGGGTTTGAAAGTGGAGAGACCAGGGCCATTGGGGACTAAACTATGAGCCCTGGCAAGACACGTAAGGATTTTTTTTGACCACATTGTTTACAACAGACCTAAACAAGGAACTAGAAAGAGCCCAAGTGTTCATCAATGTTAGGAAGGATTAAAAAGTCTTTAGTATATTTATAAATGTGAATATTATACAGCAATGAGGATCAATAGACTAGTGCCTCAACCTGAGGACACTTCTTACAGACACAATGCAGAGAGCAAGGAGGAAGACATAAGGACACCTCAGAGTGCTATGGCTTGGGTCCACCACCACGGTAAAGCCAACATAGCAAGAAAGGGAGCCATGCTCATTGTTTTCTTTTGCTTTCCAGGGCATATAAAGTTATGCTAACACTATAACGTAGTCTACTAAATGTGCAATAACATTATGTTTAAAAATACTATTCATATCTTAATCTAAAAATACTTCATTGCTAAAAAGTGCTAATGATCACTGAGCCTTCAGTAAGTTGTACACTTTTTGCTGATGGGGAGTCTGGCCTCAATCCTGAAGTTGCTCACTGACCAGGGTGGTGGCTGCTGAAGGTTGAGGTGTCTGTAGCAAATTCCTAAAATCAGATGACAATGCAGTTTACCACATTGATTGACTCTTCCTTATCACAAAAGATTCCTCTGGGGTGTGCAGTACTGTTTGGTAGCATTTCATGCACAAGTAGGACTTCCAGAACTTGAGTCAAACCTCTCAAACCCTGACACTATATTCTAAACTAAATTTAGTAATATTCTAAATTCTTTGTTGCCATTTCAACAATGTTCACGGCATTTTTACCAGTAGGTTTCACACAGTATTTTTACCAGGAGTAGATTCCATCTCAATAAACCACTTCTTCTTTTGCTCATTCATAAAATGCAAATTTTCATCTGTTCAAATTTAGCATGAGATTGTAGCAATTCATTAACATCTTCAAGCTCCATTTCTAATTCTAGCTCCTTCTAGCACATGTGAAATTACATCCTCCACTAAAGTCTTCAACCCCTCAAACCCCTTCAACCCCTGAGGGTTGAAATCAATTTCTTATCAATTGATATTTTGACCTCCCCCATGATTCATAAATGTTCGTAATGGCATCTAGAATCGTGAATCCTTTCCAGAAGATTTTCAGTTTACTTTGCTCAGATCCATCACAGAAATCACTATCTAAGGCAGCTACAACTTTCAGGGAATGTATTTTTTAAATAACAAAGCTTGAAAGTTGAAATTAACCCGTTGAAATTAACCCATGATCTACAGGCTACAGAATGTATGCTGTGTCAGCGGGCATGAGAACAATGTGAATTTCTTTCTGTATCTCCATCAGAGCTCGCTGGTGGCAGGTGCAGTGTCAATGATCAGCAATATTTTGAAAGGCATCTTTTATTCATAGTTATTCGTTTCAATAGTGGGCTTAGAATAGCCAGCAAACCACGCTGTAAATAGATGTGTTGTCATCCAGGCTTTGTTGTCCCATTTATAGAGCATATGCAGAATAGACTTAGTGTCATTCTCAAGGGCTCTAAGATTTTCAGAATGGTGTAAGAGCATTGGCTTCCACGGAAAGTCACAAGCAGTATGAGCTCCTAACAAGAGAGTCAGCTGTCTTGTAAAGTTTGAAGCCCCCTGACTTCTCCTCTCTGGCTATAAAAGTCCTAGATGGCACCTTCTTTCAGTAGAAAGCTGTTTCATGTACACTGAAAATTTATTGTTTATCATTACTACCTTCTTCAATGACCTTAACTAAGTTGAATTTTTTAAAAACATACACATCGAGAGAAAACTATGAAGAAAAAACAGGATTTAATTATGACAAAAGAGAAGGTAGAGGTTACATCTAGTGGGATGGAGAATGTGTTTGGAAGAAAAACAGGGGAGGTTCGTGGAGCTTGCATTAATGTACACAGTCATGATCTAACAATACAAAAAAAAAAAAAAAGTAAATGTCTCTCTCTTGCTGCAACTTCTACACCTGCACTTTCTGCAGTACCTTGCCTGTCAGGGAGATCACTTCCCTTCCTAAACATCATGAACCAAGCCCTGCAGGCTTCAGATCGTTCTTCTGCAGCTTCCTCCCCTCATAGGTTTCTTAGACTTAAAGAGAAAAATTACCTTGCTCTGGATTAGTCTTTAGCTTAAGGGAATGTTGTTGGCTTGTGTAGTCTTCCACCTAGACCAACAAAATGCTCTCCGCATTGGCGGTGAGGTGTTACCCTTTCTCAGCACCCTGGGCTCACTGGAGCAGCACTTCTCATTTCCTTCTAGAACTTTCCTTTGCATTCACAGCTTGGCTAACTGTCTGGTGCAAGAGGTCTCCCTCTTGGCCTACCTCAGCTTTCACCTCCCCCTTCCCTAAGACTGATCTCTTTTGGTTTTGTTTTAAAGTGAGAGATGTGCAAGTCTCCCTTTCAGTTGAATACTGTAGAAGACTCTGTAGGGTTGTTAACCAGCTTAATTTCAACACTGTTGCTCAGGCCTTGTTTCAGAGAACAGAGAGGGTGAGATACAGGGATGGCCAGTGGGTGGAGCAGTTAGAGCACACGCAACAGCTATGGGTTAAGTTTGCCATCTTACGTGGGTGTCACTCATGTCGCCCCAAAACAATTACAATTATAATATCAAAGAGTGCTGATCATCGATCATCAGAACAGACACAATAGCAATCGTCATGGAAAAGTTTGAAGTATTGTGGCCATTACCAAATTGTGACACACACAGAGGAATGGACGGGGGCTGCTAGAGGAGGCCCAGCTGGAAACTCACAGAGGCAGGTTGCACAGAACTGCACTTTGGAAAGATCAGTGTGTGTGAAGTGCACTTAGGTGAACAATGCCCGAGCTCCTAGACAGGGAAAACCAATTGAATTAAAAAAAATACACTAAAGGGAAAACGATGAAGAAAAACTAGGACTTAATTATGACAAAGGACAAGACAGAAGTTATACCCAGAGGAGAATGTGAGGAAGAACAGACAACACCATTTCTGCAGTACTGGAAATGACTTTTTCTTACCTTAGATGACTGGAATGTGGAATGTTTCCAACATGATTAATTGTCATTCTCTATACTTACCGTTTCACCTTTTTATCAGTGTGGGTTATAGGTATATTGAATCTTTAAAAATTACTGTAACTTGAGACGCTTAGGTGAAAATCCATTCAATATTCATTGCACTTTTTTGGATCTGATTTGATAATTGCTTAGAAACAGCTCCTTGAATATTAGAATGTAAATATGAAGATTCAAATGTCTCATGTCAAAGTCAATAAACATTGGCCCTGCTCTACTCCAGTGTTTCTTATGTCCAGGGACATTGGAAGTGTTGTATTTCTTCAATGTTACACAGTGATCTCAGAGATGCTAATCCTATGTTGATATTAAGAAAATATTAAAAAGAAGAATAGGAGGAAAAAAAAAAAAGAATGAATGAAAGATGAAAGGGAAGGATATGAAATAGTGAGAGATAAAAGGAAAACAATATATACAAAGATTTTTCTACTAGTTCAATCAGTGTTAGTTATTCAGAAACGTTTAAAGAGTAAATTATCAATTTTCATGTTATCAATTAAGGGAAGACATGAAAGTAAATGGGAAAAAGCTTTGAAAATTATACATTTCCATCCAAGCATTTCAGTCATTATTATGGTCCAGGATCTTTAGAAATGTATTTTGAATGACAAATGCCATGCCATTTTAAAGCATTTTTCTAGTAATTTACCTAAAAAAACCATTCAAGTACTGTGATATTTCCAGTATGTTGCCTATTCCTACTGTGTCTTTTAGATAGTGTTACTGTATGAGCATTTTATTTTATTTTAGTTTATTATGTATTTATTTATTTTTTTTTTTGAGATAGTGTCTCACTATGTCATCCTCAGTAGAGTGCTATGGCATCACAGCTCACAGCTACCTCAATCTCTTGGGCTTAAGCGATTCTCTTGCCTCAACCTCCCAAGTAGCTGGTACTACAGGCACCTGACACAATGCCCGGCTATTTTTTGTTGTTGCAGTTGTCATTGTCATTTAGCTGGCCCTGGCCAGGTTCAAACCGCCAGCCTTGATGCATGTGGCTGGCGCTGTCACCACTGTGCTACAGGCGCTGAGCCTGTATGAGCATTTTAAAGAGCAGAAATCAACAAAGGCGCCAGCTGACATAGTCTCAGTTTAGAGGAGAGCACTGTGTTTCATCAGACCATGAGCAGTGTAGGCCAGGGACTCGCTAGACCCCTCCTGCACTGCTGTCCTGGCAGACTTGTCCAACTCTGAGGGTCACATGCAGCCATCTGAGCACTGACGCAGCACTGACCCTGGGGCAGAGGGCTTCTGGGAGGAAGCAGCCTGCCCCTCTGAAACTTTGGAATGCCTCTGTCTTCTGTCATTTTGATAGTGTTTCTGACAACTGCATGTACACAGATATAAACTCAACATTTGGCAGTTAAGATTTGCAAAGTTGTCATTCTACATGTCATGAGCAGCATGCTGTGCTGTCATCTCAGGGTCCTGTGCTGTGCCCACCTGCCTCTCACATCAGTCTTTGCTATTTATGGGAAAACACACAAAATGCTTGGAGAACACACATGTAGAATAAAATGCAGCTCATATAAGTACCACTTTGGAAGAAATGCATATTTTGGTTCGTGTTGGATATGGAATTCAAGTAAGTTCTAAAAAGGTGACAGCTGAAATAAGGCTCTTCCATTCATCCCTTGTGTGGCTTGCTGACCTGCTCCCCAACAACAACAACAACAAAAAAATTTGTGACAGACTCTCACTGTGTCACCCTGGGTAGAGTGCTGTGACATCATCACAGCTCACAGCAACTTCAAACTCTCAGGCGTAAGCAATCCTCTTGACTCAGCCTCCCAAACAGCTGAAACTAGGGGCACACACCATCACACCTGGCTAGTTTATCAATTTTTAGTAGAGCCAGGGTCTTACTCATGCTCAGGCTGGTCTTGAACTCCTGAGCTCAATCTACTCACCTCAACCTCCCAGAGTGCTGGGATTACAGGCGTGAACCACTAAACCTGGCCACCCTGTGGATTTTAGACTTGCCAGCCCTACCAAAAAAAATTGCTTGGAAGTAAACAAATACTCTGTAACACCAATGCCCGCATTGGTTTGGACAATTTACATGCAGGCATGCCCATCCTCTGCAGCTTTTGAAATTTCATTTTTGCATCTTTTTTTTTTTTTTCTTTTTGCCTTCAGTTCTAAATTGAGCATAAATGAAAAATATGTCTAGTATAAGTGCATCATAAAATATACTTCTCTTCACACTCTTCTGACTCCTAAGTTTCCAGTTTGCTGAAAAATATCAATAAATAACTTCATTTTCAAGCTCCCTGCCCTGGCCCCACTGGCTTTGCCACACATTGTTCTCTCTTCAAGTAGCTACTCTAAAATCCCAGCATGCCTCACTAACTTGATGAATAGGAAAATTCAGACATGTATTTTGGAACAGATTTTTTATCCCATTGTTAATATTTCCCACTTTGCCCAGTTTTCACTTGTAATTTCTACCTCCTGCTTTTAAAAGGACTTTATCTGAGGAAGAGTACTGGCCATTATCCAACCTCACACCCACAGATTGAGCAGAGGATCCTTGGCAAAATATTCTTTGCCAGGGTATGAATGATCCACTTCAGAGCACTAGGGGGAAAACACTTGAGTAATGTTGAAACTTGTTTACCTAGATCTTGCAGCAGGTGGGCATAACAAAGAACTGTGATCTTTATGAACATTTTGATTTATATAAAAATCATGTAACTATTAAAATGCAGGTGTAACAGTGTTGTCATTGATCATGTTAGATTTAAATATAGCAAAAGTCACCTTTACCTTTTCTGGAAATTATTACCTATAGGGACATGTCACATAATTATTGCATTGTTTCCGTCAGACTCACTATCAACTCTGACATATTTTGGAAACTAAAATTAGAACCAGGGTGAGCCAGTGAAGTCCTAAAAGGCTACTGGTATTTCAGCTTCAGTCAAACCCACACGTTCACTTTCTGGAAAAGAGCAGGCTGCTTTCATAATACACTTCTTCCTCCTTACTTTGCCCAGTTTTCCAGGAGGATTGAACAGTTAAACTATGATCTAAGTAGGCAAAAATATACATCACAACCTCTTTAAGTTGACCACCCAAGGGACTATAACAAGCTGGTCAACGTTCAGAGGTAGTCAACATAAGGAACTAGGCCGACTGTACTGATACACACCTGTGGTGCATGTCCGGTCTTTGAAAATTAGGTTGACTTAAGGAGGGGAGGTGGGAATATGGTCAATCTTGGAGATTCCGCTGTATATGAAAAATAGAACATGGTCACAGGCAGTCGGGCTGGATGGAGCACACGCCTTTAAGGTCATGTCCCCCACTGAGAAGACACTGAAAGCAGAAGGGGCAGCTTGTGTCTGTGCCCACTGTGGCCAGATTCCCCTGGGTGTCACCAACATTGTGGCAGCCTGCCTGGCCGCCCCAGGACCCCACACAGGGGGCTACTGTAGACCACACACTGTGATTGAGCCTGGGGCTTGGTAGCTTTGGAGCATGGCACCCTGAGCCACCACAGAGGATGTCAGCTTCTTAGACAGTAGCACAGTCAGTGACTGGATTTCCCTTAAGTTGGAAGGCTCCTCTGGCTCACATGAGGCAGACAGGAAATGGCAGAGTGCAGTGCCTTAAGGCAGGGCAGGGTGGAGCCCACACAACACAAAATGGCAAAGAGACGAAGAGCCAGGCCCTGGTTAGAGGTGGTGAGGTGAGCTCTGCTTAGTGTGGCTGCAGCAGAGGACAGACCCCATGTAAGCTGTACTCAGGGAACAAAAACCTGAAAGCAGGTGCACCTGGGATGTGCCAAAGGAAAGGTGGCAGGGCCTGGAGGGGCGAGGCCTGGCCCTGGAGGCTTGTGCTCCATCCAGACTGCCTTCTCAGGGGACACTGGAGAAAAGCCACTGGGAGGATGACATTTCAAAGGAATGGCAGTCAAGAGGAAAGGCACTTTTGGTGTGTGGAAGATAAATATGCTTACTGACCGGCCAGAGAAGGGACCTGTAACTTCAAGTTTCTTCTAGTAAATGCGTTGAGTGAGTGGAAGGCTGGAGGCTCTCACCAGACCTGGGCTGGAACAGAAGGGAGTTCTTTGGCAGCTGGAGCTTCTGGTTGTAAAGGACACAGAACATCTGGCCCCAGAACCTGGGGCTGCAAGGGCGGCCGGGGGCTGGTTGGGTCTCCCAGAGCCTGACCACAAGACTTCTGCAGAAAGCTGTGGTTCTCAAAGGCAAGGCTGAGCCCTGACTGATGACCAGCCTTTAGGTTTAGACAGCAAAAAGAAGAATAACCCAGAGGTGCCAGCGGTCCATGACTCTCAGTCACATGGGGCAAAGAGACGTCTTCACTGGGAGTTGGAGGTGCCAAGTGCAGGCTGCGTTGACGTCGCCTCTGTGCTGAGCCCTTGCCTCTGCCAACCTGGCAGGGGTGAGAATGTATCTCCTGAGGACCTCCTGGGAGAGGGGGGCCCCGGGGCCTCAGTCCCGGTTCTGTAAGCCACTCCTACCCTCGCCTACCTGGCTGCCCTGGACCCCAGGGCCCCCACCTGCCCAGCATCCGCGGTGCCAACATCTATTCATAGCTGAGCCTGGCTTCAGTCTGGGGTGTCAGTGTTTAATATTTCTTTTCCTAACAGATGTCACTTTGCATTTTATATTTTACACTCACTATTGATTACTGTAACATGAGCCTCATTGTGTCTTTGAGCAGCTTACTTTGTTCTGAATTTCACCAGCTCTGCCCAAACCATGCCATGCTAGGAAGCTAAGTGACAGGATGTATTGTCTTTCTGGCTTGGTAACCTTTGTGTACCTTGTTGCTGTCGCCAGTATGTGACTCTTTAGTAAAATCCACCCTCATCTGAGCTATTATCAACTTTCACCAGCTCATGCTCTGGAGCTCCTGGGCATAAGGCAAGTGACAACTGCAACATCTTAAAACGATATAATTACATATTCTTTCAGTGCAGTAAGCTTAAATAAAAATTCTCTCTTCAAAAACAGTGGATAATTAATCTAAGACAAATCATGTAAGCAATGACTTGATAAACCCAGATCACTCTATGATTTATAATCTTTCATTAAACTTCACGAAAATTGCAAATATAATAGATATTGGTTAATTAAAATGTACTCCACACAATATAATTTGTAAAAGTACTGGCTAATGATCACTATATTTTTGAAGTTCCTCTTTATTGTGCAAATGAGTCCAGAAGTCTACAGATGGACATAATATTGGATCTACCAATTCAATTTCTATAAATAAATCATTGGAAAAGAGTGAAGTGTAGTGGGAGAAAAGGTCAATGTACAAGTGTTCATTATTTATATAAGGAAAAACTTGGAGATAACACGAATATCTGAGGAAATTAAACAGGGATTGTTTTTATAAATTTAAAAAAACATTATTTTTCCATTCCTAAAATTTACAGGGAGGAAAGTGTTAAACAAGAACTGAAGGCTTTGAATAGATCTTTGGAATCGAGTGACAGGTGACCTCATATATCCTGGAAGTGAGGGAGACTTTTGCACAGAAATAATCTGCCAGATGAGACCAGGGGATGAGGGCAGGACGGAGCAGGGGCGCCCAGCTGAATGGTATAGCCTTGTGACCAGGCGGACATTGCACCTCAAGGACCTATGTGGGTAATTTATTCAAAACATTTTAGCTTTGTTGCATTCACATTTCTAAAAACAGAAAAAACAAAACTAGGACAAAATAATAAGCAATACATTATAACATATTTTCTCATCCTGGGCTTTAAAAAAAAATTGTGGTAGTACAATCAAAGTGTAAAATTTAGCATGTTAACCATATTCGAGTATGAAGATCAATGGTTGTTAAGAACATGTAAACTGTTGTAAAAATCATTACCATCATTCCTCTCCAGAATTTTTTTCATATTCCAAAAAGTGAAATCCAGGATGCACGAAATCCTGACCCCCATCCCTGTCCTCCCATCCCCACTCTACTTTTATCAACCCTACTATTCTAGGAACCTCATGTGAATGGAGTCATGTAGCATTTGTGCTTTTCTGAGAGTCTCATTTCATGTTGCATAACATCTTCGAGGTTATACACATAGAATTTGACAGAATTTCCATGCCTTTTTAGGCTGAATAATAATATATTGTAAATACATTTTTTATGTACCACATTTTGTTATCTATTCATCCATAGATGAATATTTGAATTGCTTCTACATTTGGCTATTATGAATAATGCTGCAATGAACATGAGTGTATAATTATCTTTTCAAGTTCTTAATTTCATTCCTTTGGATTTAGTCTTAGAAGGGGGATTACTGGCCCATAAGGTAATTATATTTTTAATATTTGAGTAACTGTCATAATGTTTTCCATAGAAGCTACATTTTACAATCCCACTAGCAGAGCACAAAGGTTTCAAATTCTTCACATTTTCCCCCAAACTTCTTATTTTCTTTTTTTTAAATAATGGCCATCTTAATGAGTGTGAAGTAGTCTTTTATTGTGGTTGAGTTTTATTATATTATATTTTATTTTATTTCCCAGCTTTTTTCCGTATTTAATGTAATTTTATAACCCACTATATGATCACTCTTTCTGTTTTTTGTTTTTAATAAAGTTATCTTTTATTATTTCTTAATTTCATATTTTCTTTGTTTTATTAAGTCATATAAACATAGATCATGAATACATTTGTGTCTTTGTGGGATTCCATGTGTTGATTATTTGTATAAATTGGAGTGCTTACATCTTACTAATTAACATAGCTTTCATCTCATTTACTTAATCACAGTGTTAAGACATTGTGTTCTATACTTGATAGACTTTACTTGTATCCTTACAATATGCTCCATAGGTGTGATCCCACCATTAACCCTCCCTCTATCAAAACAACCCTCTCCCTTCCCATTACCCTTCCCTTCCCTCCTTCATCCTGGACTATAGTTGTGATTAATCTTTCATATGAAAGTGTGAGTGATTATAAATTGATTTCATAGTAGTACTGAGTACATTGGATACCTTTTTTTCCCTTCTTGAGATACTTTACTAAGAAGAATATTTTCCAGCTCCATCCATGTAAACATAAAAGAGGTAAAGTCTCCATCTTTTTTAATGCTGCATAGTATTCCATGGTGTACATATACCATAATTTATTAATCCATTCCTGGGTTGCACTTGGGCTTCTCCCATGACTTGGAGATTATGAATAGAGCTGCAATAAACAATCTGGTACAAATATCTTTGTTGCCAAATGACTTTTGGCCTTTTGGATATATACCTAGTAGAGAAATTACAGGATCAAACTGCAAGTCTACATTTAGATCCCCGAGTGTTCTCCAAACTTCTTTCCAAAAGGAACGTACTAGCTTGCATTAATATCAGCAGTACAAAAGTGCTCCATTTTCTCCACATCCACGTCCACATCTGTAGTTTTCGAATTTTGTGATGTGGGTTACTCTGACTGGAATTAGATGGTATCTCAAAGTGGTTTTGATTTGAATTTCCCTGTCAATTAAAGATGATGAGCATTTTATCATGTGTCTGTAGACCGTGCACCTATCTTCTATAGAGAAGCTTCTGTTCATGTCCCTTGCCCACAATGAAATGGGATCACTTGTTCTTTTCTTATCAATAAGTTTGAGTTTTCTGTGGATTCTGGTTATTAGACCTTTGTTGGAAATATAACCTGCAAAAACCTTGTTAGGTAAATTCCCAAATATTTCATCTTCTTTGGCACTATCTTAAAGGGAATAGAATTCTTGACTGTTTTTTTTTTCAGCTTGACTATTGCTGGTATATATAAAAGCTACTGATTTGTGAGTATTGATTTTGTATCCTGAGACACTACTGTAGTGTCTCATTCTGAGGGAAGTCTACTTGCTTTACTTACTGCATTCTTGGTGGTGCAGAAGATTATTAGTTAGATCAGATCCCAGTAATGTATTTTTGATGTTGCTTCAATTGCTCCAGCGGTCCTCCTCATAAAGTATTCTACCAGGCCAATTTTTTTCCAGTGTTTCCCCTGTAGTCTCTCCAAGAATTTTTATACTTTCATGTATTAAGTTTAAGTCCTTTAAACAGTGAGAGTCAATTTTTGTTAGAGGAGAAAGGTGTGGGTCCAGTTTCAGTCTTCTATAAGTTGCCAGCCAATTCACACAGCACTATTTCTTAAATGGGGAATCTTTCACCCAATTTGTATTTTTGATAGGTTTATCAAAGATCAAATGATGATAAGTGTCTGGGTTCATCTCTTGGTTCACTACTCTGTTCCAAACATCTACCTCTGTATTTTTTGATCCAGGACCATGCTGTTTTGATCACAATAGCTTTATAGTATAGTCTGAAATCTGGTAGCACGATTCCTCCTAATTATTTTTTTTCTGAGTAATGTCTTGGCTATTCGTTTTTTTTTGTTTGTTTGTTTTGTTTTTTTCTGTTTCCATATAAAGCAATGTACTATTTTTTCCAGATATTTAAAGCATGACAGAGGTGCTTTAATAAGGATTGCATTAAATCTGTAGATTGCTCTGGGTAGTATGGACATTTAAACAATGTTGATTGTTCCCAGCCATGAGCATGGTATGTTTTTCCATTTGTTAACATCTTCAGCTATTTCTTTTCT
>CAUYPK010125049.1:0-35257 GCA_963574355.1 Loris lydekkerianus | reverse complement strand
GAATGGATTAATAAATTGTGGTATATGTACACCATGGAATATTATGCAGCCTTAAAGAAAGATGGAGACTTTACCTCTTTCATGTTTACATGGATGGAGCTGGAACATATTCTTCTTAGTAAAGTATCTCAAGAATAAAAGAAAAAGTACCCAATGTACTCAGCCCTACTATGAAACTAACTTAGGGCTTTCACATGAAAGCTATAACCCAGTTACAACCTAAGAATAGGGGGAAGGGGGAAAGGGAGGGGAGGGAGGAGGGAGTAGGGTAGAGGGAGGGGGACTGGTGGGATTATACCTGCGGTGCATCTTACAAGGGTATATGTGAAACTTAGTAAATGTGGAATGTAAATATCTTGGCACAGTAACTAAGAAAATGCCAGGAAAGCTATGTTACCATTGTGATGAAAATGTGTCAAACAGTCTATGAAGCTAGTATATGATGCCCCACAATCATATCAATATACACAGCTATGATTTAATAAAAAACAAACAAACAAAAAAAAAAAAAACCTAGGCACAGATGGAGAGATGGAGCATACGTTAAAATTATAAAAGACAAATATCACAGATGTAAAACCAACATCTTACTGAATGGGGAAATGTTGAAGGCATTCCCACTAAGAACTGGACCAAGACAAGGATGCCCTGTCACCACTTGTATTCAACACAGCAATTCCAGCCAATTGCTTTGGCTGGAAATCCTAGCCAAAGCAATTAGACAAGAGAAATAAATTAAAGGCATCCAAATTAGTAAACAGGAGGTCAAAATATCATTTTATACTGGTATTTAGGAAACCACAAACATATAACCAAGGGACTCCTGGAATTGATAAATAAATTCAGCAAATTATAAAACCAGTTTTCCCAAATTGGCAGCATTCCTTCTTATCAATACCAGTAAAGCCGAGACTCAAATCAAAGACTCAATGCCATTCATGATACCTACAAAACAAACAAACAAACACCCCCCCCCCAAACAACAACAACAACAACAACAACAAACACCTAGGAATATGCTTAAGCAGGGAAATAAAAGATCTCTATAAAGAGAACAATGCAATAGCGAGGAGAGAAACTGCAGATGATTAAACAAACAGAAAAGCAGATCATGCTCATGGACTGTTATAATCAACACTGTTAAAATGTCCATACTATACAAAGTGATGTATACATTCCATGCAATACCAATCAAAATACCAATGTTATATATCACAGATCTAGAAAAAAATAATTCTATGTTTTATTTGAAACCAGATAAGAGTCTTAATATGCAAAGAAATCTTAAGCAAAAGGAAAAAATCTGGAGGCATCCCATTACTTGACTTCAAATGTACTATTATGGTAACTAAAACAGCATGGGATTGGCACAGAAATAGAGACTAAGAAAATGGAACAGCGCAGAGAACTCAGATATAAAAACATCCACATACAGCAGACTAATCTTTGACAACATAGACAACAGTATACACCGGGGAAAAGAATCCCTTTTTAATAATGGTGCTAGGAAAATTGGATAGCCACATGCAAAAGAATAAAACAGGGTCCATATATATCACAACTCACAAAAATTAAGATGGATAAAAGACTTAAATATAAGCCATAAAGTCATTAGAATTCTAGAAGCAAATGTTGAAAAAATTCTTCTATTTTCCTAGAAAAGTAATTTCTGAGAAAGACCCCAGCGGCAATCATAGCAATAACAAAAATAAATAAATAAATTAAAAGCTTCCATGCAGTCAAGGAAACAATCAAAAGAGCAAATAGACAACTTACAGAATGGGAGAAAATATTCAAAAGGTATACATCTTATAAAGTACTAATAGCCTGATCTACAAAGAACTTAAGCAAATCAGCAAGAAGGGACAATCCCATTAAAGAAGCTTTTTAGGGCGGCACCTGTGGCTCAGGGGTTAGGTGCCAGCCCCATATACCGAGGGTGGTGGGTTCAAACCCGGCCCCAGACAAATTGCAACAAAAAATGGCTGGGTATTATGGCCGCCGCCTGTAATCCCAGCTACTTTGGAGGCCGAGGCTAGAGAATCACTTAAGCCCTGGAGTTGGAGATTGCTGTGAACTGTGATGCCACAGCACTCTACTGAGGGTGATAAAGTGAGACAGAGTCTCACTTTATCAAAAAAAAGAAAAGAAAAAAAAAAAAAGAAGCTTTTTAAAGAACATGAACAGATGCTTTTTAAAGAAGATAGACAAATGGCCAATAAAAAGCCTCAATATTATTAATCATCAGGGATTAAAACCACAAGGAGATATCACCTTACTCCTTTTAGAATGGTTTTTATTAAGAAGTTCAAAAACAATAGATGCTGGTATGGATGCAGAGAGAAAGAGACAGTTCTACACTACCAGTGGAACTGCAAATTAGTACAATGTTTTTGCAAAACAGTGTGGAGGTGCCTCAGAGACCTAAAAGTAGACCTGCCATTTGATCTAACAATCTCACTACAGGGTATTTAGCCAACTGAAAAGAAGCAATTTTATTTAAAGATGCCATCTGCACTCTAATGTTTATTACAGCACAATTCACAATCGCAAAGATGCGGTATCAACCCCAGTGCCCATCAATTTAGTAGTGGATTTAAAAATGTGTTATATATGTATCATGGAATATCAGCCATGAATAATAAAGATTACTTAATGATAAAAGATTATTTAATGTCTTTTATGACAATTTGCATGGAACTGGAGACCATTATCCTAAGTGAAGTATCTACAGAATAGAAACGCAAACACCACATCTACTCACTATTAAATTGGAACCAACCAGGGAACACAAATGTACATAGATGCAAGTAAAACTCGATGAAAATCAAGCAGGAGGGAGGGGGGAGGGGATAAGTGAAAACCTACCTAACAGTATAATGAGCACTATATGTGGGACAGGCATGCTTACAACCAGGATTCCAGCATTATTAAAATGATTTATGTAAACAAAGATATTTGAACCCCAGTGACACTTTGTTAAAAAACACAGAGTTTAGGTCATCTATACAAGCCAAGTCCTGAAATGTGAGGGAGATCAAAAATCTGTCTGCATACTCTCATGAGACTTTGGCCAGTCCTGAAGATCTGAGTGTATTGAGCGAGTCATTAAAAACCAAATGAAACGTGGCATCTAGGAGGTGAAAAGCTGAGCGGCAACTTCAGCACCTGTGCTATGTTGTGGACAGGAACTGGAATTCAAGCATTGTAAAGGTGGAAGAGTTGTCATGAACACTTTGAGCTTCCAGATGAGACTCCAAAAGAGTCATGTCCTAGAAGGAAAGCCCACAAAAGGGGTTAAGTATCATATTTGGGGATTAAGGGGAAAGCAGAAGAGGAGCAGGGCTAGGAAGCATGAAGCTGTGCCTACTCAGGATTGCAGGGTTCTGCCAGGTGTTTCTGCCTCCCAGAACAAACTTAACCATCTTTGGAGGGATAGAGCATCATCAAGGGCCCTTAGGATCTTTTTCTAGCTTCACTGAGGTTTAATTAAGAAATACAAATTGTACATATTTGTATTATACAATGTGATGTCTTGAAATATGTATATTATGAAATAATTGCCACAATTAAGCTAATTAACATATTCATCATCTCACCCATTTTTTTCTGTTGAGAATGTTTAAGATCTGTTCTCTCAGCAAGTTTCAAGTATGAAGTACAGTATTATGAATTATATTCACTTTACTGTAGGTTAGCTCTCCAGGATTTATTCGTCCTGCCTAAATAAACCTTTGTACCCGTTGACCAACGTCTTCTCATTTCTCCTACACCACTATCCCCTGTCAACCACCATCCTGTTCCTTGCTTCTCTGAGTTCAACATTGTTAGACTCCACATGTGAGATCATGCTATATTTGTGTTTCCACACCTAGCTTGTTTCACTTAGCATAATGTACCCCATTCATCCGTGTTGTCATAAATGATAGGATTTTCTTCTTTCATAAGGCTGAATAATATATGCCCCTGTATACATATATACCACATTTTCTTTTTCCATTTATATATCCATAGATACTGAGGTTGATTCTATATCTTGGCGACTACAAATAATTCTGCAATGAACATGGAGATGTAGCTATTTCTTTAACATACTGATTTCAATTCCTTTGGATATATATATACCCTAGGCATAGGGTTGCTGGGTGATATGGTAGTTTTATTTTTAATTTTTTGAGGCAACTCCATACTGTTTTCCATATGTTTTCCATGGCTGTTTAAATTTACATTCCCACCAATAATATACAAAGTTTCTCTTTTCTCTACATCTTTGCCAGCACTTGTTTTTCGATATCAGTTTTATAACAGCCATTCTAACAGGCATAAGTTGATATCTCATTGCAGGCATATGCACGCCACTAATGATTAATGATGTTGAGCACCTTTTCATATAACTGTTGGCTAATTTGTGTATTTTTTGGGGAGGAGAAAAGTGTCTCTTCAGGTTCTTCACCTATTTTTAAAATCCAATTATTTGTCATGAGCTGTTGTGTTAAGTTGCATATATATTTTGGATATTAACCCCTTTTCAAATGTGTGGCTTGCAAATATTTTCTGCTATCATATAGGTTATCTCTCCAGTTTGTTGATTAAAGACATAGCTACATCTCCCTGCTTGTTGCAGCATTATTCACAGTAGCCAAGATATGGAATCGACCTTAGTGTCTATGGGTGTATGAATAGAAAAAGAAAATATGGTATGTATGTATACAGTAGAATGTTATTCAGACTCATGAAAGAGGAAATCCTATCATTTGTGACAACATGGATGAACTGGAGCACAGTAATGCTCAGTGAAATGACTGTTTCCGCTGATTGTTGTTCAGAAGCAGTTTAGTTTGATTTCATTCTATTTGTCTGTTTTGTTTTTGTCGCCTGTGTTTTTCCCAGATCAATGTCAGAAGTTCTTTTTCCTAAGTTTTTAGGACTTATAAGTCTTAATCCATTTTGATTTGATTTTGCATGTGGTGTGAAATAACAGTCCAATTTTATTCTTCTGCAAGCAGTTATCCAGTTATCCAACACTTTGTAGAAAAGATTATCCTTCACCAACATGAGCTCTTGGCTCCTTTGTTATAGACCATACATGTATGGATTTCTTGCTGGATCTCTGCTCTGTTCCTTTGGTCTATTGGTCTTGTTTTTATGCCCAGTGTCATGCCACTTTGATTATAGTGATTCTGTAGCATATTTTAGAACCAGGTATGTAATGCCTCCAGCCATGTTATTTTTGCTTTGGCTCTTTGGGGTCTTCTGTGTTTCTTGGGGATATTAGAATTGTGTTTTGTGTTTCTATGACAAAAGTCATTATACTTTTAATAAGGATTGCATTAAACATACAAATCACTTTGTATAACTATTGATAATTTTATTTATTACAATCCACAAACACCATACATCTTTCCATTTATTTGAAATAGTTTCCTTAACTTCCCGTTCAGGTAGTTCATTGTTAGTGTATAGAAACACTACTGACTTTGTCTGTTTTGTTTTGTTTTCTTTTCTTTTCTTTTTCTTTCTTTTTTTTTTTTTTTTTTTAATCTTGCAGCTTTACAGATTTGTTCATTAGTTATAATAGTTTTTTGGTGATGTCTTTAGGGTTTTCCATGTAAGTGAGACTATATCATCTGTAAACAGAAACGATGTTACTTCTTTCTGATTTGGATGACTTTTACTTGTTTATTTTTTCCTTGTCTAGTTGCTCTGGCTAGGACATTCACTTCTACATTGATTGGAAGAGGTGAGAGTGGAACACTTTTCATCTTCCAGCTCTTACACTCTTGAGTATAATGTAAACTGTAGGCTTGTGATATGTGGTCTCATCATCTTGAAGTACATTCCTTCCATACTTAATTGGTTGACAGTTTTTATCAGGAAAAATTGTTAAATTTTGTGAAATGCTTTTCTTTGGCATCTATTGAGATCACAATATGATTTTTATCCTTAAAACTGCTAAAATGTTGTACCACATTTTTGATTTACATTTATTAAAACCTCTTTATGTCCTGGTGATAAATCCCATTTCATCATGGTGAATAGCTTTTTGTATTGACCAAGACCTTGAATACAGTATCTAAAACCAATCAAGAGAGTTGACATTATTTCGCTCAGAGGGAATTGGTCAATATGTTATTGGGATGCTGTTAAATATAGGAATTTTTGTATACTTTTTGCCATTTATGGAAATTTTCTAATTCACTGAGTATTTTTAGAATAAAAAGGTATTGAAATCAATCCAATGCTTTTTCAGCCTTTATTCAAAAAATCATACAGCTTTTCTCCTTTATTTTGCTAAGGAGGTGAATTACTATGCATTTATTGATTTTCAAATGTTAAATAACCCTTGTGAATTCAGCATACATTGTTGTGATGTGTTATCCTCATTATATACTGTTGGATTTGGTATTTTAACATTTAATTAATAATTTTTTAATGATTATTGTGAGATTAGCTGTTGAACTTATTTGATGAATTCTTGATTTTATATCTGATATTTTCCAGTTCTAGAATTTCTTTATTCTTTCAATTCCCACTCTTTTTATATTATACAATTTATTATACAATTTCTCTTTAAAAATTCTCAACTTCTTAATTAAAATGTTAGTCATATTTCCTGCTGTTCTGTTTATATCTGTTGCTTTTTTTAATTTTCAATTATGGAGACTTTAGGCATGGTCATTTTGATATTATAATGGACATTTTATTTGTAGAAGTAATTTAAAGATTATAATAATGCTATTGTCTTGCATAAAGAGCTGACATTTACTTCTGCTACATATCTGAGTATACCAGCAATCTGGGAATTTAGGATGTTGGAAGAATTTTTTGTCTATTTTGTTTTTGCAGTCTCTGTGAGAGCCAGTCCTGTTTTATTATTAGTTAACTCTATTTCCTAACCCTTTAGAGTGCTAACCCACATTATTGAGTTTATTATTTATTTTTTATTATTAGTTAACTCTGTTTCCTAGCCCTTTAAGAAACTAAAGTTTACTAAAGACTTTCATACTTTTTGAACCCTGGACTCCCCAAAAGCTTTCTCCCTGCCCACAATTGCTTTTCAAACACTCTGCATTTCAAACACTTGCAGGAAAAAAAAATCTGTAATAATTTCTGGTTAAACTCTCTGATTTCCATTTTCTTTAATATAGGGTTGCTATAAAATAGTTCTTATTAAAATTCAAAGGTATCTATACATCACTGTATTACTTTATATTTTGCTGCCCTTTTCTCAGTCATCTATTTCTTCTCTATGAGTTCTATTATAGTTGTTCTTGGTGAGAAGATCATCCAAAATTATTTAATTTACTATTACTGAAATAGAAAATAAAAATTGTCACACGTAGTTTGCATCAGTTAATAATTTTTTGACAGGTTACAATTTTTGCTTTTTCTTTTGTTTAATGTTTATTCACTATAATAAACATATATGTGGGTACCTAACAATAAAAAATATTTAGATATATGAATTATTAAAGATCAGGATGATACAGATTACATGTATAATAGATCATATGAAAAGTCATGGAAAAAATATTTCATATAAGTCGTACAACCAGTAGTAATCACATATAATGTAAAAGACTAAAGCCAGATGCACTGCTTTGCTGTCCTAGTCTTAGGACAGGGCAGTTTCACTAAAGCAATACATCTTTCTGTCTATCATCACTATATTCAAAAGAGGGCAAAAAGATGTTGAATTCCTGTGTGCAATGAGGAATTGTAGAAATAGGGAATACTTAACTGAAATAAGTTATGATTTACAAAAGATATGAGAACTATTTTTTTATTTTTTATTTTTTGCAGTTTTTTTTGCCAAGGGTGGGTTTGAACACACCGCCTCCGGTATATGGGGCTGGCGCCCTACTCCTTTGAGCCATAGGCGCTGCCCAATGAGAACTATTTTCAAATATTTGAAAATTTATTTCATAGAACAGAGATTTTAATGCAGATAGCTTTAAAGCAAAAGTGGAAAGTGAGATGAAAATAGGAATGGAAATATTCTGAAACACAAAACAAATAGTACAGAGAGCCTTGCAAAACATAGTATCATAGGCTACGGGAAGTGCCAAACCAAAGACTGGATAACTACTTCTCAATCTTCCCTTAAATGAATATATCCATTACAAATCTACAACACTTGTAAAATTTTGTTTCTCAGGTTCCAGGCAGCAGCATAGTGGGTATGTTGTAGGGAAGAGAGTTTAGAGCAAATAAACTAGATAAGCTAAACCCTAAATTATGAGAACCCCAGGCATGAGTGTTGGCAGTGGGTATGGCAAAGGTGTGGAAACCAAAAGAAATTTCTACAAAAGAAGGAAATGATTTCATGGTTTTTGATATTTAGAAGATGAAATAAAAGGGAGTGATCAAAATGCATGTTTAATGTTTTATCTTAATACTAAGGAAAATACAGGCTTACGTGGGCAAGGAATGTAAAACCTAACATTATAAATTATGAAATATTTAAAAATATGTATCATTACATAAGTTTTTTAATTTTCTTTTTGGTTTCTAAAACTACTTCTTTTCCTGAGAAGCAGCCATTTGTTCTATAAAAATTTCTACCTCTATAATCTGTCCTGTTGAAAAATTACAACAACCCATGTGTGAATAATAAAAATTTTTCATTATTTCTACCTAATTCAATTTTTAGCTTTCCCAATTTAAGGGAAGTTCAGGCTCATTATGCAGCCTGCAAAGGTAGATTATTGCTGTTATAATAGTATTACTTTAGTATGGAATATCCAGAATTGATATAATACTTCCCATGCCAGATAAAACAGCTATTTTTTCATTTTCTTTCTACTATTTGCATAACACTGTTAAAGAAACTTGTGTTATACCAGGAAACAAGGTCATATGATTCACAATTTGTATGATTTTCTTTATGTTTTTGTGGTAGGCAGAATAATGGCCACACAAAGGTGTTCACATTGTACTCTCTAGAACCTATAAATATGTTAGCTAACATGACAAAAAAACTGCACATGTGATTAAGTTAAGGACCTGAATATAGGAAGATTGTCTTAAAATATGCAGCCCCAATCTAATCACACGCACCTTTAAAAGCAGACAACTTTTTCCTTCTGGAGTAAGGGAGAGAGATACATACAGAAGGATTGTCTTGAAGATGGAGGAGGGGGGCCGGGAATCAAGCAAAAGACAGAGCATTCTCCTTTTGAGCCTCCAGAAAAAATCCATAACTAAGAACACTTTAATTTTAGCCCTGCAAGGACTATCTCAATGTTATTACATACAAAATTGTAAAATAGTAAGTCTTCCTGTTTTTCTTTTTTGAGATAGAGTCTTACTTTCTTGCCCTCTGTAGAATGCCGTAGCTCACAGCAACCTCAAACTTTTGGGCTCAAGTGATTCTCTTGCCTCAGCCT
Source organism: Loris lydekkerianus (assembly GCA_963574355.1). Taxonomy (NCBI): domain Eukaryota; kingdom Metazoa; phylum Chordata; class Mammalia; order Primates; family Lorisidae; genus Loris; species Loris lydekkerianus. Next base: position 25,868 of record CAUYPK010125049.1, on the reverse strand, counting down.
CCTGAGTAGCTGGGACTACAGGTGCCCATCACTATGCTCAGCTATTGTTTAGAGACGGGGTTTTGCACTTGCTTGGGTTGGTCTTGAACCGTGAGCTTAGGCAATCCACCTGCATTGTACTCCCACAGTGCTAGGAACAGGTGTGAGCCACCACGCCTGGTCAAGTCTTCCTGTTTTAAGCAACCAAGTTTTTAGGTATAGCACCCCTGAAACAATATAGTGTGTTCTCCTGTGTTTACTATAAGCAACAATTTTCTTACTTATCTTCGTTAAGATGGAGGCTTTACCTCTTCCATGTTTACATGGATGGAGCTGGAACATATTCTTCTTAGCAAAGTATGTCAAAATGGAAGAAAAAGTATCCAATGCCCTAATATAAACTAATTTATAGCTTTCATATGAAAGCTATAACCCAAGAATTATTATAACCTAAAAATTTGAGGAAAGGACAAAGTGAAGGGAGAGGAGAGGGAAGGATGAGTGGAAGGAGGGTGATTGGTGGGACCACACCTGGGGTGCATCTTACAAGGGTACATGTGAAACTTACTAAATGTACAATATAAATGTCTTAACACAATAACTAAGAAAATTCCAGGAAGGCTATGTTAACCAATTTGATGAAAATATTTCAAATTGTATATAAAACCAGTGCATAGTGCCCCATGATTGCATTAATGTACACAGGTATGATTTAATAATAATAATAAAAAAAAAAAACACAAAAAAAAAACAGAGTTGAATTACCACTGGCTTAAACATAGAGTTTTACTTTTCTTGTGGAACAAGGAATCCAGAGTTAGGCAGCCCATGGCAGGTGCTCCTGCTGAACAGTGTAATCCACACCCAGCTCCCTTCAGGTTCCCGCTCCTGCATTCTTAGCACATGTTTTTCCTTCTTATTGTTGCAAGAGGGCTGCTGCTTCTCTCACTATCTCATCCTCTCTCCATGAAGGAAGAGGGTTGAGAGATGAGTGAGCAGAATTCTGGGTAGCATCTTTATAAAACTTTTCCAGAAGGCTCACTTCACCTCTTCATATTTTTATATCACTGGCAGACAAGTATATCTGGCCATCCTTGTGACAAGGTGACTTAGAACTTGATATTGGTAGCTGGGTGCAGTGCTACCTTGAACAGATTTGGAGTTCTGTTAATTAAGAAGTGAGAGCACTAGGTTGGAGCTTCTCTTAGCCTTTTACTGCCAGGGAAACACATTTTAGAAAGTATGGAGCCTACTCTAAGATTAAAAGCTCTTACCTGTACTGTGGAAATAATATAAGTTTGGGCAAATTGCATACAGATCTGTTATTTGGAGTTATCAGTGACAGGAATTGAATGATCGTGAACGGCCAATTGGCAAAGGGATCTATGATTAAGTAGAGAATTTCTTTCTTTCTTTCCTTTTCTTTTCTTTTTTTTTTTTTTTCTTTTTGTAGTTTTTGGTTAGAGCTGAGTTTGAACCCACCACCTCTGGTATATGGGGCTAGCACCCTACTCCTTTGAGCCACAGGCACTACCCATAAGTAGAGAATTTCTTAATCAGCATATTGCTCTCATCAAGCCAATCTTTATTTTTTTCTTCCATGCATTCTTTCTGCGCTTTTTAAATATAAATATTTTAAAATTTTAGTTTAGGACTTATCTTTCCGTTCTTTAATGTAAGTAGTTTATAAAATTGTTTCATTGGTAATTTCAAATATCTATAAGAGGATGTTTAGTATATATCACTGTGGGTTATCCTGGCCACCACATATCTAAATTCTCTGAGCTGGTTTTCAAAATCCCATGTGTAGTAAAAGAAATATCCTTTATTCTTCTATTCTATAAATTAGAGGCCAAAAAACTAGGCTTTCAGGCCAAATTCACCTTGCAATGGGGTTTTGTAGGTACTTTTTTTTTTTTTTTTTTTTTTTAAGATAGAGTCTCCTTATGTTACCCTCAGTAGAATGCTGTGGGGCTTAAGCGATCCTCTTGCTTCAGCCTCCCAAGTAGCAGGGACTACAGATACCTGCCACAATTCTTGGCTTTTTTTTTTTTTTTTTTTTTTGTAGTTGTAATTGTCATTGTTGTTTGGCAGGCCCGGGCCGGGTTCTAAGCAGCCAGCCCTGGTGTATGTGGCCTGTTGTTCCCTCACCACTTATCTATGGGTGCAGAGCCTGTAGGTACATTTTTATTCAACCCTTATACCCATATTGCCTATGATTATTTTTGTGCTACAGTTGCAGATTTGAGTAGAAGCAAACAGAGACTTATGTCCTACAAAGTCAAAAATGTATGTTATTTTGTGCTTTACGGAAAACATTTTCTAGCTCATCCTAACTTAAATATTGTTATTTCATGATATGGGGATGAAGGGCACTGAGGATGTATTATCAGTTAAGATTGAATTAATATAGCCACTATCATTTTTTTATTATTATTCTTATAGCATGTCAGCCAGGAGAACATTATTGAAGTTTTATAAAATCACCTTGCCAGTTTGAGCTTTCCCCCTTACCTAGCATTAATAGATTGGCAGGTGAATACCCAGGATTACATTTATCTTGAGTAGCAACTAGAAGAAAAAGGAGGGAAAATCTGAGACAAAAGAGTATAGGTTATCAGTGAGTGGTTCTACTCAATAGAAACGAAAGTCCAGGCAAGTATCTTGACTAATTCTGAAATTATTATAATTCTATACCTCCACACAAAATTCTTAGTCCAAATATTCTTTCCATTATTCATTTTAAGGTGATTAAAATGTGATGTGATGCATGCTATGAGAGAGGAAGGTAGCAAGTATTTACAGGGGACAAAGAGGGACTTTCTCAGATAAAATTGAGTTGAGTCATGAAGGATAAATGAAATCTTGCCAGGAAGACAATACAAGAAAGACATCTTAGGCAGGAGGAGGAGAACATTTAATAAATACTGTCTTAAACAAGGCCTTGGTCTGTTCTGGTTGCTATAATAAAATGCCATACATTTGGCAGTTTATACAAATTAGAAATGTATTTCTCCATATTCTGGAGGCTAGACATTCAACACCAAGATGGTGTCTGGAAGAGACCCCTTTTTTCTTTATGGATGGCACTTTTTAATTGTGTCCTCATATGCTGGAAGGGATGAAATGTCTCCCTGGGGCCTTGTTTATAAGGGTACTAGTTCCATTTATGAAGGTTCTGCCTCCTTCGCCTAATTGTCTCCAAAAGGCCCCACCTCCTAATACTATCACCTTGTGCCTGAGGATTTCAGTGCCTGAATTTGGAGGGAACACAACATTCAGACCATAGCAGGCATTTCAGTGAATGCTATTTTGTAATATTTTTCTAAGGCTGCTGTAACAAAGCTCCACAGACAGTGTGATTTAAATAGCAGGAAGTTATTTTTTCACAATTCTGGAAGTTAGAAATCTGAAATCATTAGTTTCCCCCAAGGACCAATATCTTGGCTCAGGCTCCTCTGCCTTCTTCCTGTGTCTTCACATCATTTTCACTCCGTACCTGTTTGTGTTCTAATTTCCTCTTCTAATAAGGATACCAGCAGTAATGGAGTAGGGACAGCCGTAATGACTTCGTTTTAACTGAGTAAGGTCTTTGGAGGCCTGGTCATCAAATATAGTCATATTCTGAGGAATGGGTATTGAACTTGTATGTGAATTTTGTGGTGACACAATTTATCACAATTGTAAGTTCACAATTTTAAGCATTTTGGTTGAACTCTGGCATAGGACGGATAGGGGTGTGTATATTTGTTTGTGTTGCTATTAAGGTAATTTACCAAAAAATGAGGTTTTGCTTGGCTCAGAGTTCTGCAGACCGTGGCATGACATCTGCATGTGCTTCTGGTGGGGGATTCAGGGAGCAACCAGTCAGGGCAGAAGGCAAAGGAGGAACAGGTGTATTGTGTGGCAAAAGAAAGAGCTGGTCTTAAACAACCAGCTCTATGTGACCAAAGAAAGTCAGAACTCACTCATCACCACAGGGAAGGCACAGACCATTCATGAAGACTCTGTTCCCATGACCCAAACACCTCCTGCTGGGTCGTACATTCAACACTGGGGATCAAATCTCAACACGAGATTTGGAGGAAACAAACATCCAAACCAGATCAATGCACAAGGAGGCTTGTGGAAGAAATCTAGACTGTAAAGGGAGTCAGCCCAGGTTTGAATAATGTCTTGCCAAGGCATTTGGACTTATTTTGCAGATAATAAAGAGTCAAAGACTGATTTTAAGCAGGTACATATCATGATCAGATTTACATTTTAGAAATAGGTCTCTGAAGAAAGTTGTAAAAAGCAGAAAGACCATTGTCATTGAAGTTGGAACTGTGAACAGTGGAATGTTATCCAGCAGGGAGGGACAGAGAGGGACAATACTGTGCTGAGATTCCTGGGATAATGTAACTCTCTTGGCCCTTTGAATGTGAGAGAGAGAGAAAAAGAATAAGTTCAGGCTGGCGGGTTGGTTGGTAGGAGTTCTCTTAGTGGAGATGAGGAATTCAGAAGATGATTTTAGTTTGAGAATGCTTCATTATGAGGTAGGTACTTATGAGGTATGTAGTAAGCCCAGGAAAGCATCTTTGTAGCAGCTAAAGATAAATGTTTGGATGACAGAAAGTATTTATTAGTCATCAGTGTTTATAGGAGCTAACTAATCACCTTTCAATAACAAATTCCAAACACAGGTAGCCCTGTGCTCTCCTTCCGAACTTCTCAGCTTGTGCCTTGACTGTTACCTTGTTCCACTATTTCCCTTCAGCTGGGAACCTTCTTAGACCCCTCAGAAGTCAGTGCTATGCATGACAAACATAATTGTACTTCCTCTTTTCTAACACATGAATTGAAAAAAACTCTTGTTGGATGTCACCATCAGAGGTAAAACACTCCTTGTCTGCTTACACTAAATCAAAAGGAATTGATCTTCCTTCTTTGTATCTACCCCTTCTCTAATCCCTCAATACCCACTGATGCATCAGTTCTCTTAACTTGGTGTTGAAGGATTCAATAGTCAGGGCCCAACCTACTCCCATGACTCCATCACCCTTTCCCCTATGTGTGAAGCCCCACATTAGCTAGCTGTGCTCAGGTTATGATCAGCCCTCCTCACTCTCACTGTGTTCACACCACATTCAACTTGGATTTATCCAAGTCCTTGCTTCCTAATTTGAAGCAGAAATGGTAAAGATATAAAGGCTTTCTCTCCTCTAAAAAGGCTTTCCTGAAAGCTTCATCCCTGGTTCTCTTTGAATTATCTATGACATTTACTTAAAAATGGGTTAAAAATTGTTTATTTTATAAGCCATGAGTCAGCTTGGACCACCATAACAAAATATCACAGACTGGGTGGCTTGTCAATAGAAATTTATTTCTCAGACTTCTGAAGTTTGGGGAGGCCAAGATCAAGGTGCCAGCCAATTCAGTTCCTGTTGAGGGCCCTCTTCAACTAGCAGATGGCCTCCTTCTCACAGTGTGCTCACATGCCTTTCCCAGGTGAGTGCAGAGAAAAAGGCAGCTTTCTCTCTTCCTCTTCTTACAGGCATCACTTCTATTGGATTAGGATCTTACTCTTACTACCTCTTCCTAAAAGCCCTATTTCCAGGTACATTGGAGGCTATTGTTTACAATGTTTCATAAACATCTGAATTTTGTGAAACATTATCCTGTCCATGGCCCATATCTTATCATTTTTGTTAGATTTGAGTTCCTCTAAGGTAGAATCCTGGCTTTATTCTCATTTTCAGTATTTATTCAGTATTTCCCACCTAGTTTCTGGTCACTAAATATGAAATGTCCAATTTTGAGTCAAATGTTTCTTTTATTATATACCAAACAAGGTGCAATACAATTAATCAAAGTATGCACCTAAATTTTTGGCATAATTTTGCCATCCTAATGATAGCTTACTTATGCCAGCAGCAAAGAAGCATGGAGAGTGAATGGAGATTAAATTGCAACAGGCGTTTTCCACAGCTTGCTGAGAATTGAATATTTGTCCTTGGAAGATGTGGTCCAAAGCCCAGAAGAAGTGGTAGTCAATTGGTTCAAGGTCTGGGGAAGTCTAGCTTCTACGGTTTGAGCAGCATTGTTTGTATGACATGTGGTTGAGTGCTATCTTACAAAGGATTGGCCTGTCTCTGTTGGCCAATCTTGGCTGTTTAATCCCAAGCATCCTCATCATTTTGTTGCAGTAGACATCTGGTGAAATTGAATGACGAGTTTTCATGAAACTATAATGGATAATACCAACATTGGACCATCATACACCATAGCTTTGGGACTGTGTTTTGCCACTTCCTCTTTATCCAGCCATTGTGCTGAATGCTTGCAGTTGTCAAAATGAACCCATTTTTCATCACATATAACACTGTGATACGGAAATGGTTTGCTTTTATGTCATGATATCAAAGAACAGGAAGCTACAAGGCCATTTCTCTTCTGATGTTCACTTAATTCATGTGGAACCCATCTATCTAGCTTCTTAGTTTCAAATGGTCTGTTGTGGTTGGAATAGTAACATCAAACCTTGCAGCTAATTCCTGCATAAGTTGAGATGGATTCACTTCCACTGCAGCTTTCAGCTCATCACTATCCACCTTGGTCTCAGGTTACTGCATGGTTTATTTTCAAGACTAACATCACCAGAATGGAACTTCTCAAATTATTGACATACAGTAGGTTCATTAGCCTTTCTTCCTAAACATTTCATTGATACTTAGAGCTGTTTGTGCTGTATTGGTCTTATGGTGGAACTCATTTTCAAAATAAATAAAATGTTGACTTATCCATGGTTTCACAAAAATTACTCCAAATATATATATATATATCTCGAAAGGTAATCATAAGCCAAAATGTGCATTTGACAGTTGGTATCTCTGACATTTAAAACTTCTTGTGAAGGTTCATCCTCATTCTTAAGAAAATAAGACATTTCATACTTAATAACCTAATAATTACAAATACACATTTGGTGAAACCTGCCATTGTATCACTTCTCTTAATATGCCTTAAGTGCCTTTCCACTTGGCTGGGCCTCATGTTCCTATAATGCTCCAGGTGTTATGCTTCCAGATGGTACATACTTATTACTCAGATACTTTAGCTTGATGGATGACTAACATTAGGAATTAGGGATTAAATTCTATCCAGCCCTAAATGTTTTCTTGATGGGGTGGCATAAGATTTCAAACACTCTTCCCCTATCCTTTGTTGGCCAATGGTAAGTCACAGCTTTGGTTTTCATCAGTACCTCCTTCTCTCATTTCTAAGTTTCAGTTTTTAAAAGGGCTAGAGAAAGTCAAGAAAAGGAGTCAACTTTTCCCTTAACTATGACCAAGTCTTTCCTTTTAAAAAGGAAAAGTGTAAAAATGATCCTAGAATAATAATTTCTTTTTCATGCATAGATACATACTTCTTGGATCCTAGAATAAAAATTTCTTTTTAATGCATAGATACACATTTCTTGGATCATTCATAGTCTGCAGTCTATCAAATCAAAGTATATATGTAAACTCTAGTCCATGAATCACTGGCAGCAGAGGCAGTGTTGGGTCTTTTGAGGTTTTTTGTTTTTTTTTAAAGTCTATCTGGTAAAAGCCTAAGTGGGGTTTATTTAATGTGTGGTTCAATAGTGGTATGCTATGCCAAAGAAATTTAGAGAAAAATTGTACTTAAGAACAACATAAAAGTTCATTCAGCTATACTTAGTGAATTTAGCTCTGACTTAATGAATATCTAAGAAAATGTATTTTTATTCATCATTATTACTTAAAATAAGTTTTCTAATGTGATCCATTGATAAACTGAGATCATATTTAAATGAAAGCACACCAAAGGGAGTTCATCCTTCACTCTGATTTTTTTTTTTAATAAAGCAATAGAAAAAATGTTTTGAGTTTTGAAATAATATCAAACTTTTAGGATTTTTGTATAACTTTTTTTGGAATGTGGTGCCCAGAATCTTTACTATATGAGAATTAGGAATATTAGCTTCATCTCCTGGTTTTCTATTTGGTTCCAGATGTCTATGTCTCTATTTTTGTGCCAATGCCATGCTGTTTTGTTCACTATGGCCTGAAGTACAGCCTAAAGTCTGGTGGGCTGATGTCCCCAGCTTTGTTTTTATTACTAAGAACTGCCTTAGCTATATGTGTTTTTTTTTCTGGTTCCATACAAAATGAAGAATTATTTTTTCCAAGTTTTGAAAGTACGATGTTGGCATTTTAATAGGAATGGCATTAAATCTGTAGATTGCTTTGGGAAGTATATTAGAAATAAATGTTGAAGAATCAATATTGTTAAATTCTTCCCAGCCATGAGCATGGTATGTTCTTCCATTTGTTAATATCTTCTGCTATTTATTTTCTTAAAGTTTTATAATTTTATTTGTAGGGGTCCCTCACCTCTTTTATGAGGTACCTTCTGAGGTATTTCATTTTCTTTGAAGCTGCTATAAAGGGTATTGTATCATTAATTTGCTTCTCATCTTGGCTTGTATTGGTGCATACATAGGCTACTGATTTGTGGACATTGATTTTATATTTGGAGACATTACTGTATTTTTTGATCACTTCTAGAAATCTTATGGTTGAGTCTTTGGTGTTCTCTAAGATCAGATCATTAGCAAAGAGGGAGAGTTTGACTCCTCTGCTCCCATTTGGATATCCTTTATTTCCTTCTCTTGCCTGATTGTATGCCTTGTGGGCTTCCAGTTCTAAGTGTAAAAGCTTTCAGTTTTACTCCATTCAGTAGAATAATAAACATTGTGTTGGTTTTTAACTTTCTTTTTAATCCCATTCATATTTTTACCATCCATTTTCTGGATTCCATTTCTAACATTTTGACAATTTCCTTTGGTTGGGGTCCTTTGCTGTATATCTATTGTGATCCTTAGTAGAGTCAAACTAGATTGTTATTTTTTCATGTTTCCAGAGTTCTTTTGGTTATTTCTTCTTATCTGATACCTCTTCTCTCACCTCAGGGCAGGTAGGTTCCCAGTGTACCTCTTTTCCTTTGCCAGGAATTCTCCTACTTAGTGACAAGAAAGAGATACCCCTAGATGGCACTTTGTGTCCCACTCCTAGAAATTGTGCCATCAGGAGAAGGGAAATGTACTGAGAGACAGTAAAGCAACTGTTCCGTGTTGTCTCATTCCCCTATGATTGTCACAGTCCAAGCCAGTGCTAGATGATCTTTGTACAAAGTGATAGGTTATTTCTTAGGCCACTATTGAAAACTCTGCTGGGTGATGGGGCAAGCCCTTCTCCATGGAGGCTGGTATTGTGGGAAATGGCTCTGGCCAAATTTCCCCACAACGATGGCAGTAGCTGCTGAGTAAGGCTATCTAGGCAGTTTTTGTGGGTGTCAGGACTGTAAGTATTCACTCTACGAAGGTCCAAGTGCAATGGCAGCACACAGCTAGCAGGTCCATAGCAGAGTATTTGACTTCAGGGGCAGGGCTGCCAAGTGGTGGGTAGGAGCCTCTGAGGAATGGCAGTGGAGGTGGGCATCAGTGCAGGGGCAATGGGGGCCTGGCCACAGGGTTGGACAGTGGTGTAAGAGCCTCAAAGACAGAGAACAGCCATCAGGTTTCTGGGGCTCCCTCTCAGTGGCAGGTCTTGCTGAGGCAGTCATTGCAGAGTTTCTTATGTGTCAGTAACACCTGTTCTGTTTGAAAACCCTGTGGGATGTAAGGGTGATTGGCTCCCACTTATAGGGTATGCAAGAATGTCTGTCCTCTGTGTTCCTTCCCTGGCCTAGCAGGAGCAATCAAGGGGGCAAGTTGTAGCAAAGCTAAGCCCTTTGTAGACCTGGAGCTGGAGCTCAGAAAGACATTAGTTGTAGCTACCTAGGAACAGAAGCTTCCAGAACAGAAGCAACCATGTCCCTGCTGTCCCTGCTCTCCAGTGCATTGCTACTACACAGAATTCAAGCAACACCCTGATCCTTCATGAGGTTTGTGGTGGTGGTTAGACCCCCTCACAGCTCAGGTCACAGTGTCAATGGGGGGGAGTATGGAGCCCTGGAGTTCTTTCCTCTCATTCTTCCCCACGTATAGGTGCTTCCTATAGATTCGTTCTGATCTTTCCAAGTGGATCACTCCAACTCCTCTCCTGCATTCTGAGTGTGTCCATAGCTTCTCAGATGACTCACAATGCTCTCTCCTAGAGCGTCCATCTGTAGGTGAGCAAACAGCTGCAACTTTTGATCTTATCCCTGAGAGTAGTATACACAGACTGCTTCTAATCACCATCTTGGCCTGAGCTCCCTAGTACACATTTTTAAAATACAACCTCTCTTATAAGGAACAAAATTTAATTTAAATTAAGAGCAATATTTTAGTTAGTTAATAATTAAACTAATTAATAAGTTTTAATTAAACTAATTAACAGTTTTTAAGAGCAATATTCTGAGCTCTCAACTCCAGTACCTTGTGTTGGAAGAATACTGGATAAAAAGGCATTCTTATACTCCTTTGTAAGAATGAAACAGATACAGCCTTGCTAAAGTGCAATTAGAAAAATATATATAAAAGAATAAGAATTCCAGAAACAACCAAATCCTTTGACCCCAGTGTACCTAGTCCTTGGAATTTATCCAAAGAAAATAATATGAAAATGTATAAAGATGAATATAATGAAGGCTCAAATATTGTAACTTCTGAACAAAACTTTGATATACATTAATGCTCAAAAATGGTGTGCTTAAAGAATTTAATATATGTCTAAATGATGAAAATATTACTAAGTTCAGCAAAAGATAATGTTTTTAAGAAATATTTAATGATGTAAAAATACATTGAAGGCAATATTTAAGATCTGAACATATCCATGCAGTCTGACTCTAAAACTGGATAATATTAATAGGTAAACACAGACACACAGGTAGACACAAATTATTTTATGATTATATGTAAATCAACTGCAGTGTTTAAAGATGTTATCAATAGTTCGTGATAAAACATGACACAATTTTTTATATTCTTCTTTCTATGTATTTTTCTTCTAAAGTTTTTCATCATGGAATATATAATTTCATAGATATAAATAAACCTTGTGAGAAATAATATATAATTTTTGTTTTCTTTTATATCATCCATTTATAAACAGGTTTGAGCATGGACTGGGGAGATATGGAACTGTGACCAGGGAGACTGCAAGGAATGACTTAGACTGCTTTTTCCTGGAGGATTAAAATAATCTCAATCAAAAAAAAAAAAAAACAACAAACTCATCTATATGATTGTATACAATGTCAGTTCTTCAACTGTCCTACCTTCACCCTTCTTTTTATGTTGTTTTCTTATGCATCATTTCAAAGGATATGAATATTCAGTTTGAGGGGTTTCTTTACAGAGATGGAAGAAAGCTTTTTGCCTCCCCGAAAGTTAGTTTAAATCATGAAGAAAATGAGAGGGGAATATGGGAAGAAAAATAAGAGTGATGGTGAAATTTCAAGGTCAGAACCAAAAATCTCACTTTATTCAGGAAGTGAAGGGAGGTACCTGAAGAAAGGAAGAAACCAATGATTAATGGTGGCAGTCTGAGAAGGCATTGTGATCAAAGGGGGAAATTGTAGTCACCCAGGCCATACCTCTTGCTACTCCAGAAATGGCTAGTTCCAAGTTCTGCTTTGGTCCACTAAGACTAGCAATATTGACTCTGTAACTGGTGAATGCTAATTTCCCTGAGGAATAATTCTAGGTGCTTTGACAGTTCTGAATTATGTCACCTGTTAAGCACTGGTGACCTTTACCATACATCTTATTTTATGGGTGAGTTAATCAGAACATTCTGTAATTATAATTCCATATTCTCTAATTTATAGCCTTTTTTTTCCCTTACAAAGCAGGGCAATATTTTCCTCCCTCCCTCCTTATATGATTCAGACTTTTGTTGGAGGAGTTATTTATTACAACTTTGATGTGAATGTTTAAATGTCATTATTTGTGGAGGCATCTCTTGCACTTTCCCTGAACTCGGTGAATCTCAGTGAATGGTCTTAGAATATTTTTCTTACAAACTATGTCCTACATATTTGCTGGTGTTAAACAATCTACTACCTTCTTACTTGTCAAGGCTAAGACATGAATTTACAAAAATAGATACAAACAACTAACTTCAGATCTGATTTTTGATTATTTAGTTGGAACAGTTCAGCTGCTTACTGCTGTGGCCCCTCCAGTGCTCCTGCTACAGGTTTTAGCTCTGATGTTAAACAGCTGCCATATCCATAGGGCATCAGGTTTCAAATATTGAGATAGGTGATTAATCATGATTACACATCTCTACCATTTACTCTCAGTTTCTAAAGACACTTAAGGACCAATAGTATTTCCTTAGTCTGTTCCTATTTGGTTCTTTTGACCAATAGTCAAAAGAACAAAAGTATGTGACTACTAATTTTAGTTGTATTTCAAAGCAACTCTATAATAATAAAAAAATATGAAGTGGCTTAGAAAAGAATCGGTTACACATATATACAGAATATTTCTTTAAAATCTGTCTTTTTGAATACATATTATTGGATTTTAAGTGCCTAACCCATTACGCAATAATAGACCCACATTAAGAAGTATTATGAAAGTTCCAACCACTGGGGACAGAGTAGAGATTGTGTACTTTTCTGGAGAGAAAAGAAATACCCATATACAATGAATCGGGAATTAGAATGGGTTTAGGCTTTTCAACAATAACTAATAGAACCTGGAAGACAAAGGAATAGCATTTACAGAATTCCAGTTGAAAATTCTTTATAACTGCAATTCTATACTCAGTCCTCGGTGGATCAAAAGTGTTTTTAGACCTTCCCAGTCTGAAAAAAAATTACCTTCACTGCATGATTCCTTAGAAGATGTGGATTCCCACAAAGGTGTGGATTCCCAGCCAGGAGAGAGGTAAGAGGATTTCAGTAACAGTGGAGTGGGGTGTCCCGTCAGGGCAGCTCCGTGGTGGGAGATGCCAGTTCAGACTAGAGCAGCTCAAAAGCCATTAGCAGAGACTTCGGTGAGACAGAATTCACCACCTCACAAAATCTGAAAACACTGAGAGGAGATATAAAATATTAGAGAAGAGTTTGGGGTTTAACTACTAATGAGCTCACATAAAACTAAGAAAAAATATCAATTCTAGAGAAATCGTTGATTAAAAAAAGGGAAAGTTAATCAGGGTATACTACATAGATCCTAATTATGCCAGCATCAAATATGGCTCTGCTGAATTAAGAGGAGAGGGGACGAGAAGTGGGGACACGTGGCAGGGTGGGATGGTGCCAAAAAGTAAAATTTTTATCTTTTATAGTGAGAAATCAATACATAAGGCCAAAGAGTTAAAAAAAAAAAAAAATTCAAGATAGCAATAAGCAACCAATTTAGAAATATAGAGGTAATAGGAAAAAAAAAAAAAAAGACAAGTTGAAAGTGATTGCCTTTGGATGTTTGGGCAAGACAGTTCACGGATTTGAAACAAGCTCCTGGAAATAATTAACTCTTTTAAACCATGTGCATCAACACTTATATAAGACTATTACTAAAAGCTAAACAATAGAAAGTTGTGAACATTAAAATTATTTTTAACAACCCTGATGCCTCATTTTTAATTTTGTTTTTTCTATTTAGAAATAATAATTGCCTGGAACACTTTTTTGTGTGTCTTTAGTACACAGAGACATTGAATGCAATCCTGTCCTGGGGGAATTACAGTCTCCCAGAAGTGATAACAAGTAGAAAATAATAAGTGTCATGAGAAATAACAAAATATCATGAAATTTAGAGGGAAAGGTATCAAGTCCCTCTGAAGGAGGCTCAGTGGGTAAGAGCCATCTGAGCTTTCTTTTAGCCTGGGTGGCTGCCAAGAGATATACATCTGTCCATGGGGTGGGGTGGGAGGCCTGGAGGAAGCTCTGGGTGTGTATGTGAGACCTCCCGTGGTTCAGTTTGCTGCATTTCAGAGCATATGTAAGAGGCCCTAAGCTGGAAGGCAGGCTGCAAATATATTGTGGGGGCTGGTTCTGCCAGCTTAGAGGTTGCTTAGGGCTTCAGATGCTTTTCCCATGTACTTTGACCCTTTGTTTTCAGAAATGTAAATCTGCAGAAAGAGGATGGCGAGTCTAGCTACTGCATTATTCATAAAGCATGCTGTCTCTGAAAGTTCTCACCTTCTGAATCTTCCTGTATCTCACAAGAGACTTTCCCAGTCTCCCTAATTAAACTTTCATTTCCCAAAGGAGTTTTTTTCATGTTATGGATATCTTTGTACAGGAAAGCTGATCTATATTCCTTCCTTGACTCATCCCAAAGTTTTTCCACCCCAAAAAGTAGCAAATGCAATGAAAGTAAATATTCTTAACATCCTAGATTCTTTTACATTTCTAGAGATTAGTGAAATAGTTTTGATTTTGTACTAGATGGACAGTGTTGATTCATGAACATCAGGTGCACCAAAAATCCTCATCTATGTTTGATAGAACAGGCTTGTGGGTAGGCTCTTTTCTTTTGTCCTGCTCTTCTCAATTCCGTTGTTCTTATGGAGTTCTGCAATGACAAACTGACCCTCTGCCCCCAGGGGATTACTATTCTTCCTCTCTCAACTCTAGGAAGATGTCAAAGGCTATAGCACCTTTAGGGTATCCTAGATTTAAGTTTCCTTACAGTCAGGCAGGTTTATAAAACTGTAAAGGCAGTGAAGAAACAGACATCAGAGAAAATTTATCTGAGCCTCCCTTGTCTCAGCCTTTCTCTGATTCTAGCCAATTAGGTCTCTCTGCTTTCTCCTTGGTTCCCCCAATTCTAAGCTTCAGATTGTTAACCCTCCATAGATATTTCTTAGGATTATATTGTGAATGTCTTTTACTGACCGTCTGGGATCTGCCCACAAAGCTGATTTCCAGATTATTAATTAAACTGGACCTCCGATATTGCAATCTCTTTAACAGTCCAGCACATCCCAGATTTTCGTTGTCACCAGACCTTGAGCTTGATAGAAGTAAAAACAACAGCAGTAGGCTGCTTACAGGTGAAATCTATTTAACCAGTATAGTCATTAACAGATGCTTCTCCTTCAGGGTTAGGGCCTTTTATTTTTATCTTCACTTTCCTATTTCTATGAAGCACAGGTAAATATTTGGGGGTTGCTAACCCCACGGCTTCTACCTGTTTCCTGTGGACCAAAAATTTGGGTGAGGGAACTAACATGTAATCACTAATATAATGTTGGAGCCTATAAATCAGTATCAGGTCCTTTATAGAGATAAAGGCTGGGGAGTCAAGTTGATCTCATTATGAGGCCAGATGTTTGGAAGAACGATGACAACAGCTAAAAATCTGAGTAACAGCTCGATACAGTTGGAGCAGTTATGAAGCTAACAAAAATATAGCATAGAATGAGGAAGAAAGAGGAGACACCCAACTAGGTGTCAATTACTGGTTTAGGAATTTATTTACAGTATCACATTGAACTTGCACAAAAGTTCTACAAATAGAAGGGAAAGGTAAAAACACTTTTTGAACGTTACATTAGTCTACATTTGCTGTAGTCATAAACTATACCAAAATTTCAGTTGTTTTTAACAACAAACCATGTATTTCTGGAGTTTGCAGGTTGGCACTGCTCCGCCAGGCTCTGCTGGCCTCGGCTAGGCTGGGATGGATTCTGTGTGTCTTCTGATTTGGGGAGAAATAATCCAGATGTGCTTTTCATGGTGGAGTGGAGAACCTCAAGAGGAGTGAACAGAGTCATAGGGATTCCTATATAAGTCTCTTCTCAGACACTTGTGTACTGTTACTGCCACCACATTCTGATGTTCAAAGCAAGTCACAAGGCCAAGCCACACCAGAAGCCAGTGGAATGAGGACGTGACAGTTGGCATGGGTAAGTCACATGATAATGGACTGCTAAAGATTGTCCTCACGGGAGGATAGGATATTGTTGGGAGCAATAATTCCATCTATCCCAAATGCCCACCTATTCCCCCTGTTGTATAATAAATTCCTCTCCAGTACAATAGGATTTAGAAATAGGAGCTATTCCTGGCTTTTTTTGGTAAGCAAATTGAGACTTTGAAAGGTTAACTAATTTGTACAAGGCCTGGCAAGTATCAGATGAGGGGTTTAAACCTAATCTGTCTGATTCTGAAATCCATTTTCTTTTCACAGCACATTTATCTAGAGAGATTCCAAGTTTAAAATTCAAAAGAATCTAAGATTACCAGAAAGATATTCTACATAAAGTAGAAACTGCGAGAATCATTTTTATAAAGAGCTAAAATATAAAACTAATGAAGTTTAATGAGTATTACGTTGTAAACCATTTTCTTAGAAATGTTCTTTTATAATACCATCTTTTGGAAGGATAGAGTAGGATGAAGTGATGATTAGAGTCAGTCTTAAAACAAAAACAAAACTGTAAAGGGAGTTTTTCTTTCCACGCACTTCTGTCCCTCTTTCATTTATTTTCTCACTCATGAGCGGCTCCGTCGTCTGACCCCAAAGCTGGCTACACAGAGCTCCTTCAGTCGTCCTTTCCCATGTCTGCCCTCCCAACAAGTGTCCAAGTTGTCGAAGGTTCCTGTCTCCTATATGACATGAAATTTCCAGGTCATGGGTGTTTTATTCAGAAGACATACATTTTGAAAGAGGATTTCCGAAAAAGCAAGGTCTGGCTTCTGGTAATTGTCTCTTACGTGACCTTTTGACCCTAGGGCCTAATACTTAAGGAGGTCAATTTGAGTAGGCAGAACTTCCTGGTACCTCTGCAACCAAGCATGTGCACTCTAAATTAATCTGTGAGCATGAAAAATGATTTAATTCCTGTGAAAGGGCAAAAGCCCTTCTTTCTTCTCATTCATGGTCTAATGTCAAGTGGATTTTATGCCTTATTGAAAATAGATGTGTATTTGCCAGCTAGGATGCCTCTCTACCTTTTTCCCTATAAGATGCTTCTTATTTGGGGGTGGGGAGGAGGCATTGGCCTGTTAACTTGGGAAAAGTCACACCAATGCATATTGATGGTAAGAAATAGTCACAGAGAGAGTTGGTGTGAGTTCTACCAACGTATCTTCTGTATCCCTCTCCTACATGAAACAGAGGGTCTTCCCTCCATAAAGGGAGGAGAATGAGAGGGAGGAGACCGTGATGGTGATTCTTCCCTCCATCTTTCTCTAGTTAATCTGAGTTACAGGTTGTCTAGTCAGCACACTGCAAAATCAGGCTACTGTCTTTTTGAAAAGAGATTAACCCACAATGTTCTTACTGTGTGCCTGGCATAGAGTTGGTATTCAGTATCTGTTTGTTGAGTGAGCAAATGGGTGAGTGAATGTATTGGTGACAATTAATGAGGCCTTGGAGTCTAGTAAACATGTTGGAAGACTTTCGTTTGTATTTATTCAATATTTGCACGCTCAAATATTGGGTAAATATATCTTAAAGCTTTATTTAGAGATTTAAAATGGCATATGAGCCATCGTAACTGCTATTGTCATCTGGATATACGTGGTATGATTTTTTTTAAAGTCATTAGTATGACCCATGATGACTTCTTGCTTCACTTGCCTCCATACACAGTGTAAAAGTATTTTTATAATGTGATAGAATTGTGGATAAATTTTCAAGAGAAGAGCTACTGTTTTTGTTAAGTGTGGGAATCATATTTGAACATTTAAGAAAACACACTCAAAGTTTAAGAAAACTTACTTTCTTGTCTTTTTTTTTTTTCTTTCTTTCTGAGGCAAAGTCATACTCTGTCACCCAAGCTGGAGTCCTGTGGCATCATAGCTCACAGCAACCTCAAACTGTTGGGCTCAAGAGATTCTCCCATCTCAGCTTCCCAAGTAGCTGGGACTACAGTCGCCCACCAAGGCGCCTGGCTAGTTTTTCTATTTTCAGTAGAGACAGGGTCTCACCCTTGCTCGAGCTGGTCTCAAGCTGCTGAGTTCAGGTGATCCACTGCCCAACCAAGAAAGCTCCATTTCCATGAAGCATACTGGTGCACGCACGGCAGCATTTTACTCTGCAGCAAGTGCCCCTTTCAACATCCTGGTTGACTGACCTCATGGTGTGGCTTGTGAGAAGGGAATAGAGGTCAATAAGAGGAGAGTGGCCGGGTAGAGAGAGGACAAAGAGTGAATAAGGGATCACGGCTAATGTCAGAATTCCAGAGATGCCTGACATGCTGGGAGCATTCTTGCCTGAGATTGAAATCACATAATGGAGTGACCCTCGCTCTGGATGGTCGTGCCTCATTTATTTTGCACTGGAAACCACTGTAAAAATGGCTGTGAACCTTGCTTGAGCACTGACCTACCCTTAAATCGAAAGAAACCAATAACAGTTTTACTTACAATCCCCAATGCCAATATATCTGAAAAAATATGCTGTGAAGGAAAAGGAAGGAGAAGAAAAAAAGCTTTCACGGGCATAACTTATCTTTGACTGTCACAAAATCAATAGGCTTTACAGAGCAGAGGAAATTCAGTAGCTTGGCATTCATAATAAAGATTGGTTTGGGTGATTTGTCTGTCTCTAATAAGGCAGGCTTTGGACCCCAGCTTCCCTTCCTTTAAAACTTGAAGGGGGTGGGGATTTCTTCACCATGGCCAAGTCCTCTGGCTTGTCTATTGTCAGAACTTTACAATGGTACTGCTTGTCTGGCCAGCCCTTGCTTCACCCAGGAGAGCAGGCCTCACATGGGGGCGTGGAGTAACAGATGCCCAGCTTTACAGCAGCATTCAGCCTCCCTCAGCCTGCCTGACAGCCTTTCAGGCATCGCGGATTCATCTGTTTCAATGAGAAACCCAGAGCAAAGCGGCAAGTATTTGTTTTGTTTTGTTCTTTCCCGCAGACTACTTTATAGAATGTGTCCAGATATTCACTCTGGAAACTGGGCCTGTTGCAGAAACATGTGAAAAAGAGGTGACTGCCCCAAATAATCCAGCTCTCATCTGAGGAAGCCTGTGCCCGGGCACCCAGCAGTGGATGCGTTCAGTCAAATGGAGACTGGAGCATGAAGGAGGATGAAGAGGCCATGGTAGGGGAGGACCACGCCCGGAGCCTGCCAGCTCCATGGCTGTATAGCACCCAGCACAGGTCCTTGAACATGGCAGGGAATCAACAGAGGCCAGCTGAGATTTAGATATGTACCTGCCAAATTCCCAACTTCTACTTTGCACACTGATCTTAATCTTCATTACAGGCCCAAAGACAGGTGCATTACTGTCTCTGTTTTGTAAAAAAGAAGAAAGAAAAATAAAAACTAACATGCAAAGAAGTTCAAAAATATGCCCTAAATCACGCAGTTAACTGGGGTCAAAAGCAGGAATCCAATCTGTACCTACCTGACTCTAAGGCCATCTCCTTTTAACTTCTCGGGAGACATCTCCCAGTTACATTGCATGGCCAGGGATGAGCAAGCCGAGCCCACAGCCAAGGTATGGCTTGAGAATTTGGGGTATTATGGGTCTTCTCACCTAAGCATAACAAGCTCTCTTAGACGTTAAATACCTGGGTCTGGGTCTTACTTATGTCACAAACTCACTGTGTGAGCTAATGCAAGTTAACCTTTCTGAGCCCAAGGTTCTTTTCTCTAAATTGGTAGTTAAGAATCCTGCTCAACCTCCTTTTTCTGTGCAGACACATAAGAAGAAATGTGTAAAACATGGTAAGTCCTAACTTCACGTCATTCAGAAGCTCTTGGAAATTGCAACTTTCATCAAGCAAAATGACAATTTATAGCAGATCCTGCAATAACATCACCTTGTTCAACAACATTGTTTCTTTACAAGGTTGATGAAGAAAAAGAAAATGGTTTTGTACAACCATCGTGCATACCAGAAATGGTTGTTTTGCTTACAATCGAAGTTTCTAGGAAACTATCAAGGATGCAAAGTGAGGACTGGCCGCACTTGCTAAATATAGGTAGTCAAGAAATATAACAATAGTAGCTGAGGCAGAGCCCTGTCTGGGAACAGAGAGAAGGCCTGGCCAGCAGAACACTGGGGCGCTGAGCAGCACCTGTTGTGTGGTGGGGGTCTTTCCTTTCAAAGTTACCTGGATGGCGCTGGAACATAGTAAAGTATCTCAAGAATGGGGGAAAAAAGTATCCAATGTACTTAATACTATTATGAAACGTATGTAGATACGCTTACATATTCATAGGAATGATAACACATAAAAATAGTCCGGAAGGAAAAAGAGGGGAGAGGGGACTTGTGGGGAGGGCGACTGGAGGGAGGGAATTTGGTGGGATTTCACCTACTATGCACAGTGCAAGGCTATATTTCAAAACAACTAAGAATATATTTTAAATGTCGTACTACAAAAATAAGTAAGTGAGGTGATGGTTATGATAGTTTGATTTAAACATTCCACATAGTATATCAAATCATCAGGTTGTACCCCATAAATGTATATATGTATAATAACTGAAAAGGCGCTGGAATGGGCACTCTTGGAGAAACAGGAAACAACCCTGAGTAGTCAGTCAGTGAGAAACTACTGTGCATTTGCCTCTTACTAATCTGCAGCCACCTTCAGTGTGGCTTAGACGCTGTGGTCGCCCGTGAGGAATAGGTGAGGGCAGCTGGGTATGGCAGTCGAAGGGACATGTGAGAACTGCTGCAGAGGCCCTGGGCCCTCATCTGGCCCCGTCTCATGACTAATCAATCCCACCTGCTTCCCCCTGAGTGACTCTGGCCAAAGACTGCTGGAGTAGAGGCAGAGGGTGGCTCTCCCCCCACCCCCAGGATGACTGGCTGGTGGACGAACAGAGTTAGACATTTAAAGGAGAAGGCGAAGCCAATGCAGCCACACAAACACCTGTCAGTTACTCCAAACACGATGAGTGAAAGAACAAGGAGTCAACCTGCTCCCTGGCATGATAAGCCTCAGGGTGTAAACATGTCTGTAGTGAGGTAAGGAACAATGAAGACTCACGTGTTAAGACTATTGATACTGTTACCCTGTGATGTGTGTTAGGACTAGAGCTATGTGAGCAACAGATAAAGTCAAAATGAGGCTTGGCGCCCATACCTCAGTGGTTAGGGTGCTGGCCACATACACTGGGGCTGGTGGGTTTGAACCCGGCCCGGGCCTGCTAAACAACAATGACAACTGCAACAAAAAAATAAACAGGTGTTCTGATGGATGCCTGTGGTCCCAGCTATTTGGGAGGCTGAGGCAAGAGAATCACTTAAGCCCAAGAGTTTGAGGTTGCTGTGAGCTGTGACACCATAGCACTCTATGGAGGTTGACATAGTAAGAATCTGTCTCAATTTTTTTTTTAATTAATTAATTAAAATAAAAATGGCTTCAGTAAGCACATAGTTCCGTCACACACACACGTGCGTGCACAGGCTGAGGATGCCGGTCCCGGACTAACAGGGCAACACCAGGAAGTCATAACAACTGGCTCCTTCTCTCCCACCATCCTGTCTTCATCTTTGAAACCTCTCTAAGGGTCCATGATAAAAACTCACACTCTAACCACCATCTCTAAATTCCAACCAGCAGACAGGAGGCAGGGACAAAGACAGCACAATTCCCCGTTAAGCATCACATAGATGCTTCTAGTCAAATACCATTAGCTAAAACTCATGGCCTGTCCAGCTGAGAGGGAGAGTCTTGGCTACATTCCCAGCTAAAATGTATCTGTTCTGTCATTAAGGAAGGAAGGGATGATGTATACCAAGAAACCATTTGCCACATCTGTCACCACAGCTTCTACAAGAGGCTAGCAGAAAAGGCCAATGCCTCTTTCCTATCATACCCAGATGACTGATAGATACTCAGCCCGGAGTCAACAGGTCAAACATAGATACACTGAAATCCCACCAACTGAACTTACTTGAGAAGAAAATAAATAAAACATCCAAGAAAAGCAGAAGAGAAAGGGGGGAGGGGGAGAAGAAAGGGCAATAAAAAAAGACAGCTCTAAGAAATTAATTAAACTTGATAATTGATTTAGGAATTTTAGAACTGCAATAGCCTAACATGGATGCACAGAGGTTCCTGCTATGCAAAATATATAGATTTTGGTGAAATTATACTTTGCAGTGGAAGAAGCATGAAAGTGGCTCCAGGAGACAACATTTGTCATACTAAAATCATGGGTGCTGCCTGTGTCTCAAGGAGTAGGGTGCCAGCCCCATATGCCAAGGGTGGCAGGTTCAAACCCAGCCCCAGCCAAAATAAAAAAAAAAAAAAAAAAAAAAAAATCATACTGCACAATCATTAAGAAGAAGGATGCTGGGCAGCGCCTGTGGCTTGGTGAGTAGGGCCCCAGCCCCATATACCTAGGGTGGCGGGTTCAAACCCGGCCCCGGCCAAACTGCAACAGCAACAACAAAAAAATAACTGGGTGTTGTGGCAGGCGCCTGTAGTCCCAGCTACTCAGGAGGCTGAGCCAAAAGAATTGCGTAAGCCCAAAAGCTGGAGGTTTCTGTGAGCTGTGATGCCAAAGCACTCTACCAAGGGCAACAAAGTGAGACTCCGTCTCAAAAAAAAAAAAAAAAAAAAATGGAGGACGGATGCTGGTGGAAAATGCTGAAAGTTACAATTAAAAATAACATTGTTGTCTTGCTAGTGAGGACTCACCACAGTATAAAATATTTCTTTGTTCTACTCCCTATACAGATTTTGCTCCTGAATAATACATATTAAACATTGTTGGCTCGGCGCCTGTGGCTCAAGCAGCTAGCGGGTTCGAATCCAGCCTGCATCCGCCAAACAACAATGACGGCTGCAACAAAAAAATAGCCAGGCATTGGGGTGGGTGCCTGTAGTCCCAGCTACTTGGGAGGCTGAGGCAGGAGAATCGCTTGAGCCCAGGAGTTTGAGGTTGCTGTGAGCTGTGATGCCACAGCACTCTACCCAGGGCGACAGCTTGAGGCTCTGTCTCAAAAAAAATAAATAAAATAAATAAATAAATAAATAATAAAATAAAAGTTGTTTAGATTTTGCCTCTAATTTTAAAAAATAAATGAAAGAATGTGCATAGGCAAACAATGACATTAAAAAGATGCAATGATTTTAACCTATTCCATTTTTTGTTTTTTTATTTATTTATTTTTTTAATTATTAAATCATAGCCGTGTACATTAGTGCAATTGCCTGTACCCATTCTAAGATGCACCATAGATGTGGCCTCACCCATTACTCTCCCTCCACGAAAACCTCCCCCCTCCGATAGTTTTGGGTATTCTAAGGACATCCTTTTTTTTTTTTTTTTTTTTTTGAGACAGAGCCTCAAGCTGTCACTCTGGGTAGAGTGCTGTGGTGTCACAGTGCACAGCAACCTCCAACTCCTGGGCTCAAGCGATTCTCTTGTCTTCGCCTCCCAAGTAGGTGGCACCCGCCACAACGCCCAGCTATTTTTTGGTTGCAGCCGTCATTGTTGTTTGACGGGCCCAGGCTGAATTTGAACCCGCCAGCTCAGGTGTATGTGGCTGATGCCTTAGCCACTTGAGCCACAGGCACCGAGCCATCTAAGTACATTCATGATAATCTTTCTGGTCATTGCAATTCCCCTTTCTTGGGTTTATTTGATTTTCTCCATGGGTTTATTCCTATTACATCTGAGTAATATTTACCTCATCTTCACCTCAATTGTCACCTTTTACAAATATGTAGAGACATAATTCTTTTACCGAAGGGGTGGGGCAGGGACAGGCTGAGAAAATTAAGACAGGAAGGATATCTGTCTCTTGCATCTTTCACTCTGCCAACCGTGTGCTCTTTAAGTAGAGGCGACTGGTATTCTATCTTCTCATGGGATACAAGCATCCCGATGATACTGGAATTTTGCTCTTCAGTAGGTCCTTTGTCTCAGGGATTTGAAGAATGAACCCACGGATCACAGATCAGTGATAGGATAGGACTTTATTAGAAGTTAGAAAGGAATACAGAAGTAAAAAGCACTAGACCTTCCGAAAGGGGGAAAGAAAAGGACTCCCTCCGGAGTCTCCACGTGGGCTCTTTTATCTAGGTGTCTTAAATCTAGAGGATTACAGATGGTCAGCAGATGGTAGATGGAAAAACATCTCTTCAAAGTTAGGGAGTGCGTTAACAAATGAATGAGTGTAGTTCCTCCTCCACTAGGGGGAAGTTATCAGGTCCTTTACAGTCTTTGTCCCTGAGAAGGGATTAGGGTGTATGCTCCTACCCAAGGTGGAACCAACCAAAAAACCATCACAAAAAACCATGAACATGCTTTGTTCATGATCTTATAAGAGCCCAGAGGGTGTGTCCCAAAAAAGGGAGTTTGTTTGTGCCTGGAAATGGGGGTCTAACTTCTGAGCTCATCTGGGCCTATAGAATGGGGGGCTCCCTGTCTAGCCCTCAGTGGTGGGATCCAGTATCACTGAGACTTTGATCCCCTCAGCCCTGGGAGACTTAAAGAGAGAGGTTTCTTGAGAAAGTTTATTTTCTCAGGCTGAGAAGCCTCTCCCATTCACTTTCAGTGCTGTACAGATACTATCATTTGTCACTGTAAGCTCTATCTGAAGAAGTTTGAAAAGCATTGCCCTCCACCATTGATATGTCTTCTTAACATTAAACTATTGAAGTATGGCTTGGCTCCTGTGACTCAAGCAGCTAAGGCACCAGTCACATACACCTGAGCTGACCAGTTTGAATCCAGCCCGGGGCCCACAAAACAACAATGACGGCTGCAACCAAAAAATAGCCGGGCGTTGTGGTTGGTTCCTGTAGTTCCAGCTACTTGGGAGGTGGAGGCAGGAGATTCTCTTGAGCCCAGGAGTTGGAGGTTGCTGTGAGCTGTAATGCCAGGGCACTCTACCCAGGCTCTGTCTTAAAAAAAAAGAAAAAAAAAAAAAAAAACTATTGAAGTAAATTTAACTTTCTAAATGCAAGATGATAATATTTCCATGGGAATAAATGTCTTCATCTGTAAAAAAAATTAGTTTAGTTAGAACTGAAAAGAAACATAACAGAAAGGAAGCAACACATTGCCTTGGTCATAAGATGTAGCCAAGATACATGCCCTTTCTTTCTTCTTTCCTTCCACATCCTGATTTGTATCTGTGCTAAATGCTCACTAGAGTGTAAGTACCTCCAGGTCAAGCACCTGTTTCATTTATTTCAGTATCCAGAGAACCCAGAAAAATATGGGATACATGAAATGTTCCTTAAAAGTTACAGTAAATGTTTCATTTCTTTATCTGATAATTTCTATATGTCCTTTTAATTTTTAAACTTAGAAGACTGTGGATAATACTTCTAGGTTTAAAACTTAGTGCAACCTATCTTGGTATATTACTCATTATGATTTCCCATCTCACTTAAATCTCCAGTTTCTCTTAGGGATTAGAAAAAAAAAAAAGACATTTTTGTTGGGCTCTGAATTTTTATACAAATTATTGTTTTGATAAATAAACAAACGTTTTAAGTGATTCCTTCTTTTATGTGTATACCTTCTTTTATTTGTATACCCAAAATGTTCAGCTTTTTTCATCATCATCAGAGGGGAAAGTGGATAAAGAGCATGGACGCTTGAAAAGACTTCTTGTAGAACTAAAGCACATTGGCAAGAACAAACAGGTGGCATCAGGGAGCTATCAACTCACGGAACCCTATCAGGTCCCTCTTGTACATGTGTTTTATTTTGTTTTTTTTTAAATTTAATTTTATTTTTTATTATAGATAAAAATATGCACCATAGATGTGGCCCAACCCATTACCCTCCCTCCACCCAAACCACCCCCCTCCCTTCCCCTTCCTTGGTCCTTTCCCCATAGTCTCGCGCTATAGTTGGGTTATAGCCTTCATGTGAAAGCTATAGTTTAGCTTCATAGTAGGGCTGAGTACATTGGATACTTTTTCTTCCATTCCTGGGATACTTTGCTAAGGAGAATATGTTCCAGCTCCATCCATGTAAACATGAATG